>MIQA02003023.1:11086-22165 GCA_001887855.2 Sclerospora graminicola | reverse complement strand
TACTATTGGTTTGCCCGGGGAAGGTTAAGAGGAACCCACCGGAAATCCCCTGACCGGGAGTCCCCGCGTGACTTATACTCAACTCAAGTCTCCCGTGTTTTGAACACGGTTTATCTGTATTGGAAAGTGTGGTAACGTTTTGGCCTACTGTGGAAGATTGTGGAGTTACATTTGGATTCCCTATTACGTACACGTTTGGATTTACCCCTTTATTGTCATTGGTTTAGCTGCCGATCGATTATTCTCGGTCCATCCCCCGCAGTATACAAATTTCAAGTATATTGCCAATCGAGCTCCCCGGTGAAGATTTCCGCCCAGGAGCTACCCCTAGTCCTAACCCTCATCTCCTTATTCGACGGACTTTACACTTTTCGCCCTAGGGTCTATCAAGAGAGCGCAACCGCCAGTGCTGACGGGTACACAAGGTGAGCTTTTCGAACATGGATCATCCAAGTCGTCACGACCAAGGTGATGGAAGTGACCGATCCAGCCGGCCGGATGCCGGATCGGATCATGACTCGGATGATCGGAGTACCCCCTCCGACAGTCAGTCATCTGGGCCCCCCGTGGGTGTTCGCATCTCAGGAAGAATTTCTGAGAGCGACTACACCACCATGGTGCGCGTGCCCGGAAATCTTGGTGGTCCTGGATATCACCGCGAGTCCTTAGTGGTTGAAAGGCCAAAACCTGTCAAATTTGTTAAGGACGTTGTGTTGCGTGCATTGGGGGAAGGCATATCGCCCCCAATGCTGCTGAAGATGGAATGATGCGATGGTCGACTCAGATTGGGGGAGTACGAGGTCGACATTAAAGAAGAAATTACTCCCCTGGAGGCCCCTACTGGAGCTGGGCAAGATTATGGTGCTGGTTACTGTAGTGCCGGCCACTATGCCCCAGCTGGAGCCGGCCCGAATTATGGTGCAAGTCACCATAAACCGAGGAAGGAGCATGGTTTCGTCTATGATCCGAAGAAACAAATGCATATAATTGATATCAAAGAAGAAAAAATTAAGAAAGAAGAATCGAAGAATGGATATGACCAGAGTGGGAAGCTGGCTGGATCAGGACTAAGTCACTATCCAGGTCAGTTACCCATAAAAAGATGGGTTGGCAAGAGCCGGATTATCTACCTCGCAAGGATAGGCAACGTTTTGAAGAAGAAGAAGAAAAGCTGGATGACCTATCACAGAATGTTACGAACACCGCCCTGGAGCGTACCCACCACCTTCGCGAGTGGGGTCAGTTCATACGGACGGTTGGGGTCCTGAAGATAACACGACCAAAAATCCTGGGTGGATTGAAAGGTCCCGTCTCTCCCCATCTCTCTCAGACAGCCACGTGTCTCTCATTAGAGGACTGTTCGATCAGCTCAAGCAAGCCGGCATCAACACCGGCGCTTTCGACCCGAACCAGTTGTTCGACCTGAACGTGGATAGGCTGAAGGCATCCAACGCACTACACGACCGCTTGGTACCGTAAGTGGGCTCCTCTCCGTCGCAAAGTTGACGGCAACTGCTGAAGCGACTCCGCCGTCACCACCGGCAGCAGGCTGACCGGCCGGATAACACTCAGCTTCTTCACAGTACGAGTCTACCCCTTTAGAGGTGGATTCGACTGACTCATATGTAGGCATCACCCGTATGACGCTTGGCCCTAGGGGAACAGCGCGTGTGGCAATGGCCACGAGGTTTGGGGGATACGAAGATCCAGATGCGCCCGATCGGAAGGAAGCCAGTCAGCATAGCGTCCAAACCTGGACGGCGATGGCGAATTCAGATCCAAGAGATGAAGACGTAGATGCGCAGATAAAGAAGGAATCCCAAGCCGGCAATCAAGCTGCCCCCCAAGTCACCCTCAATGGGATCCTTAAGCTAGCCCTCAAGTGCCGTATCACCTTCAGAGCATGTTTCGGTGATGATGAACGATACTTGGAGGAACGACTTCGGGTTAGTGCCAGCCGCGGTAGTCCAGGATCACAGGACTGGCCGGCTCATCGGAGAAGTCGGGTGGTCAAGCCAGCACAGTATGCGAGGGAGCCGATTGTGGTGGAGCCGATTTCCAAATCCAGAACGGATGTTTTGGGTGGAATTCGGATACCCACTAGCCCGAACGACCAACTATCGGAGGGGGTACTCCGTTGATCCTGATCGGCATCAGGATCGGAGGAATCATCATTAGGATAACTGATCCGATCCTCCCGGTCTTGTGACCGGTCGTCATGTGCGATAGAATCCATATTTAACTTTATCTCACCTTGTGTACCCATTGATCTTCGGTGGTTACACTTACTCAGGTGGACTCTTAGACGAGAAAGGTGATTCGAATCAGATCGGAGGAGATGACCTTCTCGAGACCGGGGTCCACGGGTAGAATCTTCACCGGAGAAAGAGTCATGTCTATACTACGTTTAAGTATCTAAAGGCACTGATCGGGAAACTTCGTCCGATCAGGCCAACAAAAAAAACGAGAGATAACGAGAAACCCACAAAAACCACGATAAAACCACGACCTTCCACAGTTAACCAAAACTTTATCTCCACAAAACCCTTTCAATTAGATAAGCGTGTTCTAAACACGTGCGCGTGAGGGGTTGAGGGTTGAAAACCTAAAAAAAAACCTTCGGGGGCTCTCCGGTAAGCCAAAATGCGTCTATGCGCGTCTTAACCGGGAAAAAAGTTGAGCTACGGGGGCCTAGTTAACCCTGTGCTCCCAATGACCGCGACACGTGGTGAAGCGACTAATTGCTTAGGGGGTAAATAAAAACTTGTTATTATATATGCAATACCCAATACCTAATGCACCGTACACCAACTTCTGCGACCTATCTCATACTTCGATCCTGTTCATTTCGTCACACGGTGCGCCAGTACCACCTTATACACATCTTCGACGCATCTTCAACCTCCGTACCACTTCAGGACCGATCACAATCAAACTCTCTGGGATTCTTCAACCGGCCTGGTTCTTTGGGAATCAGCATAGAACCAATTCGGAACCAGTCTCTCAGGCACTGTTCGCCCCATACCAACCCGATCGTGACTGAATTTCTGTCTCCCTTTACACCTGGAAGCTGATTCGAGGCTCATCAGGCTTGGTTCGTGATCAGCAGAGTGATCAGCACAGTGATCAGCACCATGATAAGGGCGATCAGCCCCAGATCACTTCGAAACACCACAGGATCACCAAAACATCGACATCGCCCGTTCACTCAACCCTATTTCTGACCTCCATTGCATGTTGGACAGCAAGGATCATACCGACTCAGCACGTCTCTTGAGGTTGGACCCGATCTGATCTCTTCATGCCCATTCAGGGTGGATTAATCGACCCTTGTCGCTTATTTCAGTTCGGTAAGGCTCGTACAGCTCTCCATTTCACATATTATGCTCTGTCATATACCTGGTCTTCATATCCTAGGGCGAGACCACATTATTCGGCCGATCCGACCGCGATCTCCATACCCCATCCAACTTCAAACACTTGGATCATCCATAATCAACTCCAACGACCGGGATCTGCTGCACCTGATACACCACGCCGTCTCTAATGCGGTCCATCATGTTTGTCTCGGTTGATCTGGTCTCGCATGTTTCTTATGAACTCAACCCAGCACCCAGTATCCAGATTAGACAGTGATATTCGCTAGTCCGTTAGTATCTGGGACCAGGCATGATAACGGTATCCTCTTATTTTTCTCCACATTTGCGATGGCCCGTATGCCATCTTGAACGGAATCAGCCTGTCCCACCCATCAACGGTCCCATCTTGATGAGTGTTCCCATAGCCACCAATGAACAGCAATGTGTATTCCACATTTTCCTGATTTTGTTGAATCGCTCCACCACAGCCGCCCCTGAGACAAACTGCAGCCGCGCAACGGCGGTAGTTCGACTCACCCATAACGAAATCTTCCACCTGGCCGCCCTGTCTGATTCGGTTCAGCCTCCTCTCTCCTTTCCTGCCTCTTCGGCCGCTTCCCCATCCAGCATCTCTCCTCCGGGATCAAGTTCGTCTGGCCCAAGTCATTCAACCACTGTAACTTCTCCGGCCCCGGCTACTACGACTGCCACGATCGCGACCAGTTTCATATCCCCAACGACAACTTTGGCTTCCTTCCATCCGCCCTTGAGTTTTCCCACTTCGTCCATCCCGAGCCGTTTCTTTGGGTATCTCGAACAACTGGCTCGCTTAGTGGAAGGGGCTGGTTCACTCTCGCAAGGTCCTACGGAAATCAGCCGACCGCATCTGGGCCTTCGGAGTGCGATTCCCAAGTTGTCCTCCTTAAGCGAGACCAACCGGGCGCTTCGTACTGAATTATTTGATCAGCAAGTCGCGATAGATCGCTTGGAATGCGATTCTGCTGACTTAGCGAAGCGACTGTCGGCGTTACAGGTGGATCATGACAAGCTCACAACTCTTCACGCCGACTAAGACCGTGACCGGTCAAGGATGGAATATCGCATCCAGGTCTTGACAACTGAGCGAGATCAGTTGTCCTCCGATCTTGCTGCCTTGCGTACTTCAGCGGGACCCTCCGACACTGTTGCCTCGTTGCAGTCTATGGTTCGCTCTCTGCCTATCACCCTCCGTGATCAAGGTATGTCCTTTCCTAAATTAGATTTGTGTGAGGATCGATTTTTATCAAAAAAGATCGCAAAAACTGTTGGTAACATTGCGGCTGTAAAAAAGATAAAAGCATACCTAGAAATTACCAGCACACTGCCATTATCTAAAAACCTTCTAAGGGCTACCTCATTATTCAGGGCATACGCAATTTTCATCTAAATCTTCGCGTATAGCCATTATTCTGCCATCCATCATGTCAGATGGCGCTACAATATCAACGCCAGCCTTTGCCAGAACTAATTCTGCTATATTTTCTAATCCCTCTTCTTTAGAATTTCTTATAGCATTCTGCATTTTACGTTTTGCATCACTAAACTCCGGTGACAATGAGTCGAATCTTATATCTATAGGCAAGCGATGAGCAACGACGTGCTTTGAGTTCAAAGTGGGTAAACGATACCTTGAGTTTAACAATCTAAATTTTATATGTCTAAAATAAATCTGACATGATGGATGGCAGAATAATGGCTATACGCGAAGATTTAGATGAAAATTGCGTATGCCCTGAATAATGAGGTAGCCCTTAGAAGGTTTTTAGATAATGGCAGTGTGCTGGTAATTTCTAGGTATGCTTTTATCTTTTTTACAGCCGCAATGTTACCAACAGTTTTTGCGATCTTTTTTTGATAAACATTGATCCTCACACAAAACAAATTTAGGAAAAGGGTTCCGCTCAATTTGTTTCATCCATGGCACGTATATAACTTCTTTTATTCCTTCCAGATGAGCGCATAGAGACTATGAAAAATCAATGGTTGAGATGGTGGGCCACCTGCAATTGCTCGAGGACCACCAGCCAGTTAATCCAAGAGAAAGCTCGTACAACCCAGGAAGTGCAACGCTTAGAGATAGAGATGCGTAGGTTAAACTTCTGGTGAGGCAACTCTCTGATTCTCATATTGGCCGTTCTAGTGTTCAGAAACGGTGGAGTGAGAATCAGAAGGAGACTGATGATCGTCGGCGAGAGATGAGTCTTGGTCGGGTCAAATTTGAGACCTTGCAGCTGGATGAGCGCACATGGGCTCCGACGCCACGACGATCTGAAAAAGGTCGCTCACCAGATGATGGACTCGAACAACCCCGAAGGGCGTCACGAACGCAGATATTCCCGTGCACGATCGGTCATCGAGAGACCACCCAGAATCCACTGGCCATGGTCCAATATGAGCAATACCAAAAAAACGTTATCCAATTCCTCCAGCAGGTCGTTTATCAACGGCATCGGGGTAAACCATCAGTTTAGTCAGCGCGGTTCACCAGCCGGTAGTCAATACAACAGCCTTATATCCACCCCATTCTTCTTGGATAAGAATTACAAATGGGCGAAGCCCATGGCGAGGTAGACGGCTGAATTATCTTGGTGGCCAGCAATCCCTTGATAAGTTCCGACAGTTTTTCCCGATACTGGGGGGGCGACCCTCCGGCATCTTTGCGCCACCGGCTTGGCGTTTCCCACACTAATGTCGCATACCGCACCATGGGCGGCCGGAGGCAGTGCATTTCCAGGACCGATCAGCAGATGTTTCCTTTTCCATATGATATCCTTCAGCCTGCTGATCTCTTCCGGGGTATTCACATCTGGGTCTCCAACTTGTAGACCATCGAAAGTGACTGCTGGTGGACAGGGGGTTACCTCAGGTAGCACCGACACCTGATCCTCAATGCCTTCAACATATATCTCGCCCCCTTCATGAATGCAGACTTGGTCAGCTTCGACTATTTCCGAATTACGGTCAGCCGGATCGGTTCATCCTCCTCCGGCTATTTCCGAATTTCGGTCAGCCGGATCGGTTGATTCGCCTCCGGCTATTTCCGAATTCCGGTCAGCCGGATCGGTTGATTCGCTTCCGGCTATTTCCGAATTCCGGTCAGCCGGATCGGTAGATTCGCATCCGGCTATTTCCGAATCCTGATCGGCCGGATCGGTTGATCCGCCTCCGACTGTTTCCTAATTCTGGTCGGCTGGTTCGGTTGATCCGCCTCCAGCTACTTCCGAATCCTGGTCGGCCGGATCGGTTGATCCGGTATCATCTTGCTCATCAAGCCGTCCGGCATCGGAGGTGACCGCGCATGTGACTTTACTTATTCTTCTCTCCTGATCCTGCCGTTCATCCATAACAGAAGATATTGTCAGCTTTTGAAGTGAAATCATTGGACTCCCTTTTGCTACAAAGACGGCTAAAAATGACGGTCCTGTTGTGCGCAAGTCACCTTCATTCTTTTACGGAACGTTGTACCTACTTTGTGGTACAGGGGGTGCACGTTGCAAAAAGGCTACATGTAGTGGCTACTGTACCTAAAAGAATTGTTTGGAGAAATTGGTCTGAACCCACGAGCATAATGATAGACAACCAGGACAGCTATTAAACGAAGTTAGTGCCGCTAGTACAATTCATGTGGACGTAAGCTAAAGTTTAATAAGGACTACACAAAGAAAGGAAGGATTAGACCGGAGCACGTTTCAAGTGGAGATATGGTTGCTAATAAGACATTGAGTGCAGCGAGTACTAGCAGTAATACAGTTTAGTACTAGCAGTAATACAGTTTGGTTGAATTGACACTAGAACTAGCGCCACACGACGGTGGCGGGACAAAGGGCATTGGAAAATACCTAGGATTTTCTTGCACGACGAGAATTCTGCTTCTGTGTGTGTTCAGTGATTGGATTTCTACCTTATTGAAACCAGGGCTATAACGCGCAGGCGAAGAAGGCGAAGAAGGTGAAGCAGGCCGACTAGAAGATGTCGAAGGGTAAAGGGATGGTTACCCGGTGCGGATGATGCCACTAGTCCTTTTCGACTGTAGCTACAACAACGGCTAGTCTTTGTTGTCACCAAAGTCAAACGTCAGCTCGTGCACATGTTTTAGTGACCACTGGAAATTGATTCATCTGAAGTGCTGTCATCAGAAATCAAACTTTTCATGAAACTGAGTCGCTCGCCCAAATGATTTTTCTGAGATCGAATACGGGCACGAGCTACATCAGCAGCGCTCATACTAGTCACCTCACTGATGCACGCCGTACAGAATGTCACCTTCCGCTGCGAGAGTAAATGATCTGGATCCACAAAGCTCAACTTTCGGGTAATCTTGCACGCACTACAAACAAAGCCAAAGCACAGCTTGCACGAGCTGTCGCTTTTACCAAAGTCTCCAATGCGGCGTCTTGATAGTGGTTTCATACATGTAACACAAATGCGATCTCTGTTTGGTGTACCATGCATCTTGGACTCCGAGTACTTTTTGTCCAGCATGAACGTTAGCTTGCGCATCTGTCCACAATAAGTGTACTTTAAAGAACGCATGAACCCGCCCGCGAGAGCTGATACAACCAGCTTGCCAACCATTCCACAATCACCAGGATCCGTAACTGCAGCTCCATACATTTCCATCGTGTTATTACTGATCTGCCGCCAAAATCCGACAGCTGACATGTTGCCACGAACTCGATTGGGGAGCTCGTGAGTCTGCGGAAAGCTTACCGAATGGAGCAAATGATAGCCGACACGCTCTCCTTGTACGCCGTTAATGAAGCCTGTTCCCTCTAAATACACATAGTCGCGGTTTTTCACATACTTAGTGGAGCGGAACGGAATATCAATCTCCATCCACTTGACCACAAGCGACTGGAATGGCTTATCCTCAGTAGGCAGAAATACTTCGTCGAGCACAGCTGCTCCACTAACAGCTTCGACATATGAAGCCTTGACACGCATTGTCTCCAGGTTTTCACTAATGACACCGAACATCAAGTCGTCCAGCTTCCCCTCCATCGTACCGATGCACAAAAGCATTGGTAGTCCTGATCCCGTGGGTTCGTTTTCTGTAGCAGCCATCGATCTGTCCATTCGTTTTGAATACATTTTGAGGTTTTCGCATTCTTTGCATAGTTTCCAGCGATTACTATTCACAGCGCGTTCCCCAGTGGCGGCGAATTTGGAGTAAGTTTCATATCTACTTGCGATGCATTGGTTAGCCAAATCTTCTAGTTGAGAGTGATCCTCCAAGGTCAAATTCAGCTCTTGGAACGGATTGACAACAAACCGGTCTTTCATGTACACAGTGGTATGCTCGGAGCAAATGAAGAAGTGAAGAGAGCGGAAAGTCCCTTTCATTTGCAGGTGATGGACTTAAAGGCGACCGTCGCCTTCCAAACTCATCCGCTAAACACAAACAGAGACGAGACTACAAGGGTTCGATGCTAATTAATCATATATGTAGAAATGACAAAGAACTTTATATCCACACTAATCTCTTAAGAACGTTTTCAACAATGGTTCACCATCTCCTCCAGTACTACACCATTGCCCGTTCAAAGTGAAAAGGTTTTTATTCAAAGAAATATAAAATAAAAAAGGTTTGCAATCAAAGTGAGCAACGATGTTAAAAAAAAGAAACGTCTGAAGCCTATTCTCATATTTCATGATATGTTTTGTCACGCAATCAGTTTTGTCATACACCCTACGGTTGAACAATTTGCAACGATAGACAAAACGAGTGAAGAGTGATGTGCAATAAGTATATTTCTTAAATACTCAGTGCAACTTGATGCTTAAGTATGTACATGTATAGAGCCGAAAACATGACCTATTTACCGTAGTCCATGTCTTCAATCTTTTAGGAAATCACTCGCTCTCTTCCGTTCCATACTACCACATTCCAAAATCTGGCACTCTTCCCACAAGTCTCATTGTAAAACGACCTCCGGGTACATCGCTACCATGCGCAACCAACATGCTTCATTAACTGCTACAAAAAATAGTAAATTTAGCGTGTATCTTTCATCGAATCTCACAAAAACACTACGCGACGGCCTTTTGGTCGTTTCATGAATTTAATTGATTGCTAACCCCCGCGCCTAGATGCCGCCTATATCCCCGCGCATTTACGCCGCTTTGTCTTTCATTCCCAAGAGGATTTCTACATTTCCCATCACTTTGGTCCTCTCCTCTTAAGTCATCTAATGTACGAAGGTTTTCTTCCAATTGCGTCCGAGTTTCAAGACCAATGTTTCTTACTTCCGAAACTCCATGGAGAACGTTGTGTCGTGCTCTTGACGGGGGCCACAACGCCAACGCGCGAAAAAAGGATACTTGCGTCCTAAATCGCGATTTTGACGCCGTCGTGGCTGGGTGTCATGAAAAATACGAGATTTCATGGCTTAATCCGTCCATTGTCGCGATTTTTCGGACCCTTTTTCACACAAAAGACAACGGCATCGAACTCGATCAGATCAACACGTGCAGCTCTATACCGTGGAATTACACGACATGGAAACGGACATTTTACGCGGGGGAGCTTGGCTATACCGTTGGAAGTATTTATACGAGTTTGACAGGTTTTAATTGCCAAACTGGAGCCGGCATGGTGCAATTGCATGCTTTCTCGTGGGAATTAGGAATGGCCATGGAGTATAAACTGCAACAAGGGGCCGAGTAGTTGCCGCGCGATCACTTTCTCGCGTTGTTGTATCAACGGCGGACCCAAAAGACGGCCATGAATCTGGGAGAAGATGGAGAAAATAATGCGATGTGAGTCAAGGTATCGGTGACGTTTTCGATTGCGAAACCAAACAGAGAAAGGAGATAGAGATGGAACCAAAGTTTACAGACACTACAAAGTGAAAGGTAATATCAGAGCGAGCAATTTGTATAAGTACTCTACGCCATTACGAAAGCATGGGCAAAGAATCAGGCTGTTTTCCTAAAAAGCTGTATTAACAAATGTCTGAATGGTTCCTAATGAGTATCTGTACTAAAAAATAAAGAAGTTGACCAAACATGGTAATGAAATACCATTGAGCACTAAAGCAGTGCAACTTGTCCTAGTTCTAAACTATCATACATCGACACACCTGGACAAGAAAGATCACACATCATTTTTTTCGTGATAACAATTCATCTATTGCGTTGTTCTTGATATGATCTGTCAATCACAACGCCGCTGTACATGAGTCCGAAGTAGTGAATTCGTTAATGAGAACAAGGTTTTGATATGCGACAAGTTTTTCGCGGTGCACGCACCTCGTCCCAATGCATAGGGGCCATGAGAATGGCAATTTCCTGCCTAAATCTTTCAATCTGCGAAAGGGTCTTCTGAAACTGTTTTCTTGAAATTTACCGCAAAATGAAACACGCGAGCATCACTATTCGTATAACGATAATTGAATTCCTCGCACTCGGGTGTGATATCCTTTGGCCTCAAATTCTGCTGTAGCTTGTACTTGTTCAATCGCTTTATTCCATATTAGTTCTGTCTGCTCCCGACACGTCCGTTTGATCCCCTTATGGATCGTATCGTTTCTCATCTGCCAAAGCATTGTAATTCCAATAGAACAAATACCCCACCAGATTCGTTTGAAACTTTCCGCGCAATCCTCTGCTTGGTCTCCGCATCGTTCCACTAGCTCTTTCAAGATGTATTTCCCTATGGGCGGCGGGTGTCTAGTCATGC
>MIQA02003023.1:0-11066 GCA_001887855.2 Sclerospora graminicola | reverse complement strand
AAGTGATAGCACGTTGCGCGTAGAAGTAGTGAAGGTAGAGGAAGAACTTGCTTGAAAGCAGGCAAAAAGAATTATATTTACTTTTATCAAAGACACTAAGCATTATGTCTGTAGAGACATTCGTGTAGAGTTCCTATACCTCAGTAGAAACATTAACACTTAATGTATATATGCACATATAAGTGCAAGTGTAGCGGATGCAATGCCACTTATTCTCTAATGTGTTTATTCTTCAAAGAGTACCAAGGGTAATGCTTCCTTATTAGATAAGAGAGGTAATTCTTATAAAGGGTAAATATACTGCGTACAAGCCATTTACTCCAACAGCCCCTCTAGATTGGATCAGTACATTTATGTAATTTTTTAATTTTAAATTAACATTTGTCCGTATGGGTATGAGCTAGATATAGCATTGTTTGAAAAATAGTTTTAGAAGCATCAGTAAGTCAAACCTCCAATTAAGTTTGACAAACACTGATTGGCTTCTCGTCTTGTTCATTCGAGCTTGCATTGCACCCCGGATCGGAAATACTCCTCGGATAGTTTCGGCCACGCAATAATGACTCTTACGAAACAGACCGCAGAGGAGTCAACGGGGAAAGGTGAGATGGAGCTTAATGATAAGCTCGCGGCATTAAAGAAGCCTTCGTGGAGTAGTCATCATTGAGTATGAATAAAAGTTTGCCATTTACCTTTTTTTTAATGTTTAAATATGTGAATTTGGTTTGTAAACTTCACAGTGTGCGTAGGAAAATCTTAGGCTGTTCAAGCTTTTCATTTTGTTTATGTATGACAAATTTGGTTAGACAACCAGGGAAAACCTCACATAGTTTGCGTAGGAAAACCTTAGGTTGTTCATGCTTTTCGTTTTGTTTAAGTATGTCAAATTTGGTTAGTATACCAGGGAAAACCTCACAAAGTTTGCGTAGGAAAACCTTAGGTTGTTCATGCTTTTCGTTTTGATTAAGCATGTCAAATTTGGTTAGTATACCAGGGAAAACCTCACAGAGTCTGCGTAGGAAAACCTTAGGGATATTGTCTATTTGTTCTTTATGCTTGTATCGACTTTTTATTACCAGTTGTCACGCCAAGTTTATTTCTCAAATAAATGAATTGAGGCTTTGGAAGTGCCTTGGTAAAAATATCGGCTATCATGTCCTTTGTATTGCAATATGTAATAGCAAATTGTTGTTGTTCTACTTTTTCTTGAACGAAGTGATAGCGTATATCGATATGCTTAGATCTACCGTGCAATTCGGGATTATTCGCAAGTTTAATACAACTTTGGTTGTCTTCGTGAATTATTGTTGGCTTTGTGGATTGAAATCCAAGTTCACTTAGCAGTGTATTTAGAAATATTACTTCCTGCATGCAGTGACAGAGTGCAATGTACTCAGCTTCAGTTGTGGATAGAACCACAGTGTGGTGTTTTCGAGAAAGCCACGATATCGGACTTTTACCGATCATTGTCACAAAACCACCTATTGATCGTCGGGTATCTGAACAGCTCGCATAGTCAGAGTCTGAAAAAGCAGTAAGACTGTCCGTGAGTTGACGGGTAGTCTGCTGGATGGTTCCACCCAGAGTTAGTCCGTGGCTTTTTGTGCCATGTAGGTATCTGAAACCTCGAACTACTGCTTTCCAGTGTTCTTCTCCAGGGTTGGAGAGGTATTGACTTACTTCTCTCATGTAGTACGCAAGATCAGGGCGAGTGCCTATCATAAGATACATGGAGCTTCCGACTGCTTCGCGATATGTAATGTCTTTCATCATATTTCTATCAGCTTCCGTTTGAGGGCTCATGGCACTAGACAGTTTAATGTTGCGGTCAACTGGTGTAGTGACGGGATACGTCACAATATTTTTAAAGCAATCCAGGACCTTAGTTGTATATTTCTCTTGGTGAAAGAAGATTGTTCGGTCTTTGCGGTTCCGCTCTATGGACCACCCGAGCAAGTACTTTACCTCCCCTAAATCTGAATCTCTGCTTCAGGGCAGATTTGATTTCAGTGACGAGGGCAGGTGTTGGAGCGATGATCAGAAGATCGTCAACATAGACTGCACTATAGCATGTCTGGTTATGGAGCGATCCGACAAAGACACATCAATCTTTGATGAGACGTTGGAATTTGATGCTCTCCAGGAATTTCGCGAGGGTTTGATACCAAACACGCGGTGCCTGTTTGAGTCCATACAAGCTCTTCTTGAGCTTGCACACCAAATGCTCTTTTCCTGGGATTGTAAATCCCTCAGGTTGCTCCATATAAATTTCTTCATCAAGAAAATGTGGTGTAGTCGCTCTCAGAAAATCTTCCTGAGACGCGAACACCCACGGGGGTCCCAGACGACTGACTATCGGAGGGGGTACTCCGTCCATCCGAGTCATGATCCGATCCGGCATCCGGCCGGCGGGATCGGTCACTTCCATCCGCTTGATCGTGACTACTCGGATGTTGCATGTTGAAAGCTCACCTTGTGTACCCGTCAGTACTGGGTGGTTTGCTCTCCTGGTGGACCCTAGGGCGAAAAGTGTAAATCCGTCGAATAGGGAGATGAGGGTTAGGACTAGGGGTAGCTCCTGGCGGAAATCGTCACCGGGGAGCTCGTCGGGCAATATACTTGAACTTTGTATAGTGTCGGCTGGACCGAGAATAATCAATCGGCCAGCTAAACCAATAATATACTTGAACTTTGTATAGTGCCGGCTGGACCGAGAATAATCAATCGGCCAGCTAAACCAATAACAATGAAGGGTGAATCCAAATGTGTATGTAAAGTAGATATAACTCCACACTCTTCCACAGAAGGCCAAAATGTCACCACTTCCCTATACTTAATACCGTGTTCAAAACACGGGCGACTTGAGGTGAGTATACGAAGACGCCGCGACGCTCGGTCAGGGGACTTCCGGTGGGTTAACTTAACCTTCCCCGGGCAAACCAATAGCAGCAAGAGGGGACCTTGTTAGCCTCCTGCTGTGAACCAATGAAAGCGACTTGTGTCTAAGAAAGCGAAACGTATACTGATTTATCCTATATCCAAATACTCCCTTTTGTGTGACCTACCCCAAATAGCCCGGCTGACCAGTCGTGCGTCTTACCCGAAGTAGCCCGGTTAGCTCCGATTTTGTGTACCCGCCTGGCCGGTACACCGAACCCAGCTGGTACCAGTCCGGCTGGTACATTGTACCCGGCCGGCTCGGCCGGATAGCCATCCATCCGAGTCACTTAACTGTGGGCGCTAGCGATTCCTTGGCATCTTTTTCTCCGATCCGGGTGCCTCCTTCATCCACTAGAACACTCATCTTCCTTCAGGCTCCTCTCACTCATACCTTCCAAACAATCCGCCACCAATCTGCCACCAATCCGCCCCTCGGCCGTCCAACGTCCGCGGTCGTCCCGTCCGCTCAGCCTGCCAGCCCAACTGTCCATGCCTTCTATCACGTTCGTCTGGCCTGATCCCAGGCCTGGCGCCGTCCGGCCGCTTGTAGGTATGCTCGGCGGCGGCTATCCGGCGCCCACGCCCTTGATCCGTATTTCTGCCAATCAGAATGCGCCCTCTGGAAAGTACTTCACATTAATTCATAAGTCACTTTACCACAGCCGCCCCTGAGTCGCGTCACGGCCGCACAACGGTTGAGGCACGATCTCACCCGAACCCAATTGATCTGATCCTGCTTATCCATGCCTCGCTTTGGTACGTCGCCCCACTAATTTATAACGATTTTCGTGAACCCGGTCGGTCTCCTCACTAGCAAGCACGTCCATAGATTTTGACTTCATCTTGATATTTTTCCAGTTTTGCAAATCGACAAGGACAACGTTTGTCGTCTCGTTCTCGTGGACGACGACTCGCCCGCCAGCGGGGTGGAAGTCGCAAAACCGCCGAAATCGTCCCGTACTCCTGATCTGGTGCTGTCGACCGCCGACGCTGAAGCTGCGCTCCGCGTTCACGGCCAGGCTTGCGGCGACCGGGACGGATTGAAAGCCGTCGTCTCTTCCCTTCGGGCGGAGCTTCAATCCTGTCGGGCTGACTATGAAGTTCTGTCTCAGAGTTTCAGGACTTCTTGTGCGATGCTGGACCGTATGAACCCCCGGATCGCTGATCTGAAACTCAGTCGTCAAAAAGCGGAGGGCGAAGTAACCCGCCTCCGGGCAATTGTGGGTCAGCTTACGGACGCTCTACAACGAGCCGCCGCGCCATCCGCCTCTATCTCCGAAGCGCGGGGATGGAGAAAAGGCTGGAGGCGTTGACTGCCCAAGTGGATTGCTTGGAGCACATCCAGGCTGACTTGGTCCGACAACTCGCCGCTGCCAACCGCCGGGCCGATGAAGCTGCCGTTCAGAGTCCTTCTCCGGGAACAAGTGATTTTCAGAAACAGGTGACC
Source organism: Sclerospora graminicola (assembly GCA_001887855.2). NCBI lineage: Eukaryota > Oomycota > Peronosporomycetes > Peronosporales > Peronosporaceae > Sclerospora > Sclerospora graminicola. Next base: position 6,679 of record MIQA02003023.1, on the reverse strand, counting down.
GATCTCGAGGGCCAAGTCGCCATCCTGACGGAAGAGCGAAACCGTCTCCGCATGCTGGAAGACGTCGTTGAGCCCCTCCGGACTGCCAATCAGGAATTGGTTCACAGATCAAAGCTTCAGCGTAAGTGCCTCTTCTCCTCTTGTGTTGTGACCAGTCGCTTACAGTCTCCATGTCCTTGTCGCTCCGCAGTCCAACAGCTGGAACAGCTGAAGCAGCAGTCCACTAAGATCCCTGACATGTCCCGAGAACTTTCGCACCTTCGTGCCCGACTCCGCCAGGTGTCCCACGACTTAGATAAAGTGCGGGACAACCGAAACCACCTGCGCGACTCCCACGTTCAGGCCCTCCGCCAAATCTTGGATCTTGAGCAGCAGCTGCAGGAAACTACCTACCGGCAACAGGAGTTTCGGTCTGAGCTCTACCAGGCCCGTCGAGAAAATTTCGACGCCCATGCTATACTGGCTCGGGCGGACCGTGTTTGCACTACCATGCTGGATAAAGAGGGTCATTTTAGGTCCTTGTTGTGTGAACTACAAGACCAGCTCGAAACGACTCGAAGTCAGACCGCTCCTCTTTTGCAAGCTCCCCTTAATGTACGGGAATCCGTCTTGTCTGTCTTGGGGATGGTGGATCAGTGGAAAACTTCTCCGCCGAAATCATCCCAGTTGCCCGCTGCAGCAGAGTCGGAACCTGAGGAACTTCCTGCCGGCCCTAAATCGCCCCTTGCCGGTTCAGACTCTTCGTCCGCCTCGGTAGGATCGGGGGACCAAAAACGTCGAGCCTGCTCTAGCCCTCCCTTGGCCGGTGCTGACCCGCCCAAACGGAGGAAGAAGAGCGAATCCCCACCCTCGCGCCAATGTCCTCCGGGCAAGTTGGACAGCGAGGGAGAACTCGGGTCGGAAAGCGATGACAGCTTGTTTGCTAGGCGGTCCGCTGCTGCATCTCCCCCTTTCACACCAGGTAGAACCGGCCTCACTCCTGGTTCATCCTCTATCTCTGAAGAGGACTCGGAATCCGGTCCGGCCGCGTCGCCATCCAGGTCAGCGGCCGCGCCTCCATCCGGGTCAGCGGTCACGTTGCCATTCAGCGGCCACGTCGCCATCCGGGTTAGCGGCCACGTCGCCATCCGGCTCGGCAGCCGCTTCGCCATCCGGCACCCGGATCAGCCCTCCGTCTGCTTCTTCCTCGGACTCGGAGCCGTCTTCCCCTTCGTGCATCTATGATGATGACGAAGAAGACGAGGATTACGATGACCAGCAAGTATGTGTCGCGTTATCCCGCTCTCGCGCGGATACCCGTCGCCGCCCTTCCAGTTCCGGTGGGCGAACGACGGGTCAAATGGAACCCGATCAGAATATCGATCTGCAGACTCCGCCGCTGGCAGGTTTTGGCTCCGGGGAACATGAGCCGCCTGATCCATCCTTGCCTCCCGGTACTGTCGACACCCCGGCCGCTCAGGTCGCCCGTACCTCGAGTTCCAACGGAGTGGCCGAGGAGAAAGTGGAAGACAACGACGAGGACATCCCTGATCAGTGGTTATCTCCTCCCGACCTGAGCGATCCAGAAGCACCTCTCTCCCAGACTCCGGCCAAAACCCGGCGATCAGCTCCGGCCGGGCCACGTCCCAAACGTCGACCCCACCGGCCGGCGGCCAAACCCAAGATCCGGAAAAGCACTCTACCCCCTGCGCCCTCTTTTCCTAAACTTCCGCTTCTGTGGTTACCGGGCGGGCGCTTCCCCAGTGGGGCGGATCGGTCCGCCATCCTACCTTGGCAAGTCGAGCAGCTGAGAAATGTTAGTCTCGCTGATATCTCCAGTTCTCAGCTCGCTGAGTCCCTATCCCGTCCGCCTCTCTGGATGTTCCCTCGATCCCGCAAGACGCCTTCATTAGCGACCTGGCGCCCCGACCTGATGGGGTCGGGCGCCATCGACGCACTCATGAAGACCAAACCTTGGAAAATCCTGAACACTAAGATGCCAGATATGGGACTTCCGTCCAGCTCATGGTTTGCGGAATTCAAGGCGAGATTTCAGGATTTCGCTGTGGCTCATGCTTGGGCCATCTGGGAGTCTACCCACTTCCGGTACATCTCTGCAGAGGACAAGCAAGTGGACGAATCTCTCCGCACGTATTTCCTTGCCCGGAAGAATCGTCGGGGGCGAGCTTCCGAGGCGTGGGTCCGTTTATGTACGTTCATCATGGAGGGTATCCGGGATGGTAATTGCGATTTGGACCTGTTTCTCTTCCCGTTTATGCTCCATCTACCGAACCGAAGGTGCGGAGATGCAGCGGAGGGCGGAACGTGGTTCCCAGGCCTGGGTGCGCGGGATCAGACTACCTCCCTTTCCGAATCTCTGGAGGCCATTGACCAGCAAGATCCTTGGCGCAATCAGTACCGCAAACGGCCCTCCGACCACCCTGGACTTCGAGTGACTCGGCTCCACGGCAAGTACAGTCGTCCACAGGGATGAGCAATCGGGCTTATTTTAATTCTTTCATTTCCTTCATTTCTCTTTCAATATATCCATTCGTGCTTCTTTTATCTCCCCTCCAAACATTTACTTTGACCGCTAACTGTGGTTAGTCTCGTCCAGCCTGCTTGGGGGCCCGCCTAGAGGGACCTTTTGTTGCCACAGGGCACCTCTTGGTCCGGTCGGGTCTGAACGTCCTGTTCCCAGTCCCGGTCGCCATATTCCTCTTCTACGGGACGGCTGGATCCGGGCGGATGGTTCTCGTACCTAGCGGCCGGTTTGATTATCTCCGATAGCTTGTTCATCTCCGCCAATCCGTCCAACAATCCTGGATCTGAAACGGTGAGACCGATCTGATCTCGCATGGCCAAGGTGGCCAGATGGTCTGCGCTGTTGTTCCACTCTCGTTTGACGTGTAACAATTCGTGCTCCGGCCATCTCCGCAAGGCGGACATAACCCGATCATTCAACAATCTCAGCCGGGGCGCCTTGCAATCTATCTCTCCTGTGATTTGCCGGATCACCAGATTGGAATCACCACATATGATGATCCGCCCCTGCGTCCGGCCAGCCAACAGATCTAGGCAAAGTAAAAGCCCCTTGTACTCCGCTTCGTTCACCGTTATGCCAGGCGTGAAATCCGAGGCGACCGCGACCACTTTCCATTCGGGCAACTTCCACACAATAGCACTATAGGCCCCGACCCCCTTCTTTACACTCGCCGACCCGTCAAAACTCAAAACCATTAATTCCTCCGTGGGTCCCACTGTTGGCGGCGGTAATACAATGGTTTATCGAGGCTGCTTCCGAGGCGCGATCGCTATCAGTGCTTCCTCCACTTCTGCCCTTGGAGTAATGCTGGCCGCCAGCGTGCCCAGTATTTCCTCTTCTCCCTTAGTACACTTAATCACTTCAAGGGACCACTGAGACAGCAGAGCCGCCCATCTACCCAGCCGGCCGTCAATTCCATTCGCCGTCAGGAGCCACGATAGGGTCGACCGTCTAGATAGTACCTTGATAGGCCGAGACACCAACATAGTATAACACACATCCAAGATCCGCAATAAAGCCAAAACTTCTTTATCCACCAATCCGTAATTGACTTCATTAGCCTTCAGGGTCCGGCTGGTGAAGGTCACGGGACAGTACACTTCGTCATGATCTTGCACGAGAGCGGCCGAGATGGCCCACTTGTTAGCGTAGATGATGACCACCGGAATCTTATTCACATCGAAATGTTTCAGGACCGGTGTAGTCGCCATCTTCGCCTTTAACATACCAAAGGCCACCATCGCTCGAGTCATGTGGTCGTCCGGGTCGGCCGCGCAGGGATCCGGCGGCCGGCCGCCTGTCGGGGCAAAAAAGGGCGCCTTCTCATTGGCCGAAATAGCTGACAAGGGCGGCATCCCATTGGCTGATATTGCCGGCCCGGCTCGCGTCTCCGCTTGCCTATCCTGCTCTCTCAGCTTGTGGTAATCCACCTCCCGTAATTCATACAAAACCGCCGCATAGACCGCGAAATCCTCAATGAACCGACTGTAGTAATTCAGGCTGCCCAAAAAGGATTGCATAGCCTTTAGAGACCGCGGGAAAGGCAGATTACTCAAGGACTCCAAATCCTTCGGATTAGCTTCCAATCCGGTGATCGAAACCTGATGATCCAAATAGGTCACCTTAGTCTTTCCCCAGAAACTCTTAACCACACTAATCGAAAGATTCCACTTTTCACACGTAATCATCAACTTCTCCACTTTGTCACACAGTAAATCCCAGGTAGTTGCCGTAACGAGAATGTCATCAATGTAAGACCGCCGCCCCAAAACTGAAGGTTTTGGGTCGGGGTCCGGGTCACCTTCGGTGAACACATCTCCGACCAGAGCCGGATCTTGATCCGCCTTGATCTTGAAGTGTCCATACAGCGCGTTATCTATCAGCCGTTGATAAATCTGCGGGGCATTCTTCAGACCGAACGGCATCCGTTCCACTCGAACAACCCGAAGGGCGTCACGAACGCAGAGATTTCCCGTGCACGATCGGTCATAGAGACCACCCAGAATCTGCTGGTCATGTCCAATGAGCAATACCACAAGACTTTTTCCAAGTCCTCCAGCAAATCGTTTATCAACGGCATCGGGTAAACCATCAGCTTAGTCAGCCGGTTCACCAGCCGGTAGTCAATACACAACCTTATATCCACCGCATTCTTCTTGATAATAATTACGATGGGCGAAGCCCAGGGTGAGGTGGACGGCTGAGTTTTCTTGGTGGCCAGCAAGCCCTTGATCAGCTCTGACAGCTTTTCCCGATATTGGGGGGCGACTCTTCGGCATCTCTGTGCAACCGGCTTGGCGTCTCCCACATCAATGTCACATACCGCCCCATGGGCGGCCGGAGGAAGTGCGTTTCCTGGTCCGATCAGCAGATGTCTTCTTTTCCATATAATATCCTTCAATCTGCCGATCTCTTCCGGGGTGTTCACATCCGGGTCTCCCACTTGTAGATCGTCAATAGTGACCGCTGGGGGACAGGGAGTTACCTCAGGTAGCACCGCCATCTGATCCTCCATGCCTTCAACATATAGCTCGCCCCCTTCATGAATGCAGACTTGGTCAGCTTCGACTAACTTCGGGATCCTGATCGGCCTGGGTCGATCCGCCTTCGGCTATTTCCGAATTTCGATCGCCGGCTGGGTCGATCCGCCTTCGGTTAATTCCGAATTTTGATCGGCCGACTGGGTCGATCCGCCTTCGGTTAATTCCAAATTCTGCTCGGCCGGCTGGGTCGATCCGCCTTCACCTCGGTCGTCAAACCATCTGTCATCGGGGTTGACCGCATATGTAACTCTGCTTTGTCCTTTCTCCTGATTCCGTCGTTCGTCCGTCTTCCTCTGGGTGGACAAAGCCAGTTCCGCGATCGGGGCATAGTCTCGGCCAATACGTTCAGCCGGATCCGGCAACGGCCGGCTCCGCGTCAATATTTTAGAAGGGGTCCGGTACTCGGGTTTAGCCGCCATCGGCGTCTGGTCCTCTTCTAATTCTTCCTCTTCGCTGACCAGATCGGTGGTTGCCTGAAAAGCCAGGTTTTGCCACTCGATATAGCGTCTTGAGCCAATAGTGACATAGCCCGACAGGCGGGGCACCTTGTCCTCGGCCAGCCACATTCCAATAATAACGTCTTCATGCAAGGTGAGGGGCCTTTCAGAGATGTTGGTCACGCTTATAGAGTTGAGATGACCACCCCTTTAACAAACGGTGGTACCCAGCATTCGCCCCTTGTCAGCCATAACTTACTCCGCCTGTCGTGTGGTCGTAACATTACTTCCACCGCTTTTCCAACAGGCACCCTTACAAACTGACCTAGCTTGAGGAACTGGACATGGGCACCATATAAGGGCTGCCGGCCGGCCAGCTGGATCTGTACCTCATCCGGCAACGTCAATGTTCCATGCGATAAATCCCAATCCGTATGCCGGCCGGGACCATAAAATCCATACCCAGAATTGCGTCCTGCCCGGCCAGCTTGCCTACCCAGGCGGTAAAGTAATACACCAAAGACCCAGCTAGCGTAATCTTAACTCTTTGTCCTTCCTTGGGTCATGTATGAACTTTCTCCAATGCCGATACACTCCTGCCGCTTCGTCTCGTCTATCTCACACCCCACCTTACGGGCAAAGGTGGTGTCCACGATAGACACTTCCGCGCCAGAGTCGAACAGCATGGTAGCCTTCTGGTTATTGATTTTTCCATCCGCCTTGGCCTGCTTGAACCATTTTATCCGGCGAATGATATTTCCAATAACCTCGCGACTCGCCAGGTAACAGGTTCAATTCCATGCGCACTTAGACCGGGAATACTCATCCGTCCGTATACTGCTCACCAGGTAGGGGTCAGCCGTGTTGCCCGGGGACCGGATGACGTAATCGTCAAACTTACATGTATTGTCGGTTATGCTTTGCTTTGCTTCTTGATTATCCTCCTTACCGACATATGCATAGATACTAAAACTAGACCGCTCGGCTCGAACCAGATTCCAACCTGGCGAGCGATCTAGTTTAACATCTTTTCCACTCCGGGCGGCAGCATTCCAGCATGCTTGGTCGGGACGTACCACTTCTTCATCTGGTTGTAGAATTCTTCAATTTGGCACAGTCCCGCCTCATGCACCTCCCCGCAAGCCTTACACGTGAACAGACAGTGTTCCGCCGGG
>MIQA02003018.1:0-17683 GCA_001887855.2 Sclerospora graminicola | reverse complement strand
CGCGTGAGGGGGCGGGGGTTGAAAACCTAAATAAAACCCGTCGGTGCCCTCCCGGTAAGCCAAAATGCGTCTAAGCGCGTCTTAACCGGGAATTAAGTTGAGCAAGAGGGGACTAGTTAACCCTGTGCTCCCAATGACCGCGATACGTGGCGGAGCGACTCTTTGCTTAGGGGGTAAATCAAAACCTGTTATTATATATGCAATGTCCTATACCTAGTGTACCATACACCAACTCATGTGCCTGCCTCATACTTCGATTCTGTTCGCTTCGTCGCACGGTTGCATAGTACTACCTTACCCATCTTTGTTGCAACTTCAAACTGATCCGTACCACTTCTGGACTGATTATGGTCAAACTCTATGGCGATCTTCAACCATCCTGGTTCCTCAATGAGCAGCCTGGAGCTAGATCGAGATCTGCCTCCCAGACACTGTTCGCCCCATATCCAACCCGGCTTAACCGAAAACTCCGTCTCTTTTCACACCTGGAAGCCCGTTTGGGGCCGATCGGTTCAGATCATGATCAGCACAGCGATCAGCATAGTAATCGGGGCAGTGATCAGGGCGATCAGCCCCAGATCACCTCGAAACACCTCAGGGTTAGCATCACATCGACTTTGTCAGTTCACTCGGCCATATTCTTGACCTTCATTACCTGTCGGGATGCAAAGATCGCACCGACTCAGTATTACTCGTGAAGTTGGACCTGATCGGACCTTCTTGCGTTAATTCTAGATGGATCCGTCGACTCTCACCGCTTGCCTCAGTTTAGTTATGCTCGTACGGCTCGCTGCTCCACATACCCAGTTCTGTCGGGTACCCGATTTTCGTATTCTAGGGCGGAGTTAAGTGACTCGGCCGATCGGGCCGGGATTTCCATATCACATCCAAGTTCAACATCTGTACCGTTCATAACTCATCCCGATAACTGGATTCTGCTGTTCCTGATATATTACTTCGCCATTGATGCCGTATCTCCAGTTTGTCTCAGTCGATCTAGCCATGTACGTCCACGTGAACTTCACTTATCACGCAATATTCCGATCGGATCGTGACCTTCGCCATTCCATTAATATCCAGGACCAGGCGTAATAACGGTACTTGATTTATCGCTTCACACTACGAAAGCCCGTTGTCAACCGCCTTTCATAGTATGCGAAATCAGCCTGTCCCACCCATCAACTGTCCCATCTTGACGGGTGTTCCCATCGTCTCCAATCAACGGTCATGTGTGGTCCACCTTATTCTCAACTTTTTTGTCAGATCGCTTCACCACATGAGCTATAACGGGTGGCCAGGAAGAAATTATTGGAGATGATGGACGGGTCACCCTGGGTAGTGTGAGGTGCCGTCCAGGTCGACATGAGTACCCATCCGGGTTGGCCGCTCTGGTTTGGGTAACTTACACAGGCGTCCAGGCTGGCTGCGCTATTTCGGGTAAGGTACACAAGCGTCCATCCGCTCTATTTTGGGTAAGATACATTAGATTTAGGGTATACGTTTCTCTTTCTCGGACACAAGTCGCTATTAATTCATAGCAGAGCGTTAACAAGATCCCCTCTAGTTGTCATTGGTTTGACCGGGGAAAGTTATAAGGAACCCGCCGGAATTCCCCTAACCGGGAGTCATTTAAGAAACTCAAGTCGCCCGTGTTTGGAACGCCGTTAAGTTGTATTGGAAGGGAAGGCGAGATTTGGCTTACTGTGGAAGATTGAGGAGTATTGTTTGAATTTCACGACTATACGTAAGATTAGAGTAATCTCTTATTGTCTTTGGTTGGGCTGGCCGATTGAGTAATCTCGGTCCAGCATTTGCGGTAAACAAAAACTAAGTATTACGCCCGTCCGCTTCCCGGTGAAGATTTTCGTCAAAGGTAAACCCTAGTCCTAACACTCATCCGCCTGCCTTAACCGGCTTCTTAACGTTTCGCCACTAGAAGAGCGTAACCGCCAGTGCTGACGGGTACACAAGGTGAGATTAAACAAGATGTATCATCCCAGTCGTCACAGACAAAGTGATGAAAGTGACCGGTCCAGACAGCTTGATGCTGGCCCGGGCCAAGACGTAGTATCCCCTCCGACAGACAGTCATCTGCCCCCCCCCGTGGGTGTTCGCACATCGGAAAGAATTTCCGAGAGCGAATACACCACACAGGTCACCTACCCCCTGGGAATCCGGATGGGCTGGGTCCAGGTTGCCTACCCCATAAAGCAAGCCAGGTCGGAACTACGCAGGATAGGCTAAATTTAGATGATGAAGAAGAAAAGATGGATGCTCAACCGCATAAAGTCACGGAGACCGATCTAGAGCGGGCGTACTACCTCCGAGAGTTGAGTTTTTGCGGACGGATGGGGTCCTAAAGATTACCCGATCCAAATCTTGGTTGGATTAAGAGGCCCCGTCCCGTCCCTCCCCCATCTAGTTCGGGTGGTCATTTGGCCCTTATTAGAGGACTGTTCGACCAGCTGAAACATGCCGGTATTAATACCGGTGTACTCAACCCGAACCAGTTATTCGATCTGGAGGCGGACAAGCTGAAGGAAGCATCCAGCGCGCTTCATGACCACTTAGTACCGCTAGTGGGTCCCCCTGAACATCAGAAGACGACGGCAACCGCTAAGGCGACCCCACCGTCACCGCCAGTAGCCGGCGGAACAGTCGGAGGACATTCAGATTCTTCCCGATACGAATCCGCCCCTTTGGAGGTGGATTCTACTGATTCATCTGTTGGTATTACTCTTATGACGCTTAACAGCGCACGTGGCAGTGGTAACCAAGTTTGGAAGTATCATGAGTCCAGATATCCCTGATCGAAAGGAAACCAGCCAGCATTACGTCCAGGATCGGACGGAGGTGGATGGTCAAGATCCAAGAGGCGAAAACATGGATTCGAGGATTAAGGAAGAACCCCAAGCTGACCCTCAGGTTCCGGACCACCTTCAGAGCATGTTTTCAGCTATGATGGCAAGGTACTCGAAAGAGAAGCGTCGAACAATGCTGACCGCTCCGATACAGGGCCGCCCGGCCAGCCTACCTCCTCCGGAGAACGGATGCCCGAGCCAGCCCCGCATTATCCCAATGAATTTCTGGATGAAGATATGGAATCGGTTCAGTGAAAGAAAGCGTGCCCCAGCCTGACCCACCTGGCCGCCGTGCAGGCCCACCAACCTCGCAGACCCCCTAATAGAAGACCGTCATTCAGTGACATCGATATGGAGTCAGTCAGGTCGTCCAGGTCCCACTACGACCCGGATGACCTGGATTTAGTGATGTTTTGCCGGACCAATATGGCCTCCGACCAGGTTTTCGACCCGGACTCATGGGCGATAACCAGGGTTCGGATGTCAGCAACGTGTGAGATAAAAGTTTGTACTGGCCAAAACATGGATTGTGACCAGACCTGGTGGTGGCTAAGCAAAACGAAGGCGGCATTCCTCAGAGACGGGACGCCGGACTATGATAAGTGCCTGACCTAAAGAAAGGACCGGCAAAAAACTGGATCCAGCAGCTTAGCTGAAAAGCCCGGGACGATTGGAGAGAACTTGCAGCAGCGTTCGGTGAACAGTACTGTGGGTGTGGGATGTCCGTGGCTCGTCAATACTTCTGTACCAAGAAGAGATCAGACAAGACTCTCCTGGAATACCTCCACCGGTTGAACGTTGCGCGAATGACGGCCAATATACCGGTCAAGGAGGATGATAGCTGATCGGAAGCCACCCGGAAACATGTGGAGAATTTTATCAGTACGCAGGACAACTACGAACGCGCAGACCAGCTCGCGTTGTTACGTTCGATAAACACCACGGAGCTGGAACTAACTCTACGGACGTACCACAGGGCGAAGAAGCGAGGTCCCAAGGAAGCCGTTGGAATAGGCAGGTACAGGTCGCGTTCTAAGCTGGATCATGGAAGTAAGTTTTTGTCGATCAGGACCGCCCGTGCTGTTTGCATGGTTGCAATGGATTCGGTTGCAACTTGTTTTGAAGAGGAATACCAGAGGCCTGGAGGTGAATCGGACGGAGACCAATACCGTTACCTTTTTCCGGCAGAAGCTGGTCAGCAGTCCAGGCCAATACTTTGGGTCGGGTCGGCAGGAAGGATTTCCTGCCCGAGCTGACCAAGACTACCCCAGACGGAAGTTTATCCACTGTGATTCCATCAAGCACGATGACAGAAGCTGCTCAAAACGACTGACCTGTAAGAAGTGCGAAAGGAAAAGACATCCGGCTGAACAATACCTGTTTACCTGCAAGACTTGTGGAGATACTGCACGTGGCTGGACTCTGCCCCATCGAGGAGTTCTACAACCAGATGAAGTAGTGATATGTCCCGACTAAACATGCTGGAATGTTGCCACCAGGGGTGGAAAAAATGTTAGACTAGATCGCTCGCCAGGTTAAAATCTGGTTCGAGCCAAGCGGTCTAGTCTTATTATTTATGCATATGTCGGTAAGGAGGATAATCGAGAGTGCAATGACCCGCTCGAGTATTCACTCGCTTTTACTTTCGGACGTCATTCGCACGGGACACGTACTCGTCTGCATGTGTGCATTCGTACAGTACATTGAATGTTCCTCACTTGGCGGATATAAGCACAACTGCCTGACCCGGTCTTCGCACCGTCCCACTAGCATCATCGAGATCATAAGCTATTTCGCCCTCCCTTTTCCGCTTTTTCGCCAATGTGTCTGCATTAAGTGCCTCCACCGATACGGATGAGCGGTTCCATATCAGCTGGTTGATAAGCAAATGAGTACGTATACGTGCAGAAAGTTAGGATCTCACCTGCAGAGATATATAAAAAAAGTCAAGGGCCGAAACTCGGTAATAGTCCCTTCCGTTAGGTTAGTTAAATACTGTATTGGACATCTGAACCATACAATTTTTGATGAAGTTAAGAAAGTTATCATCCGGTTAAAAATGCTCATTTCTACTGAGTAAACAAGTGGATGCATGAACACTGGGAACGCCAAGACGACGTGTTGGATATCCGGATACCGGATGACGACCAAGTTGCTGAAAATATACACATATGAGAGAAGTCACCCAAGAAGCAGGGCGTCTACGGCAGGGCCGTCAAGGAGGTGCGACACAGGGCGTCTACCACAGGGTGGTTACATACAAATATAGAAAAAAAGACAAATATGCAGGACATCCAGACGCAGGGCGTTTACCACAGGGCGGTTATGAAGTTGAAGGCAACTTTAACTTCAACTAATATCTAGGAATTTGTATATGCCTATATATTCATATCTAACTAATAAAAATAGGGTATGCAAGGGGAGGTGCTAGTTGGTAATCTTACAGGTGAAGCGCATGGTGCTGTACTAAGAAAGTAGAGTGCAAGGCACATACTTACCACTTTTCCGGGGCTATCCAGGCACCGACCGTCTCGGGTTTATACATCCTCTACCCTACAACATAAAACTTTAGAAATTTATAGTAGTGGCAGGTCACTCCTTCATTACTAGAAAGAACCATTACATACAGTTACTAAAGTGACATGGCTACAACTAATGACGGAACCCAACATGAAGGCTGATCCGATGCATCGCAGGAGTACTCGTCGTCGTTGTATGCTTGAATATTTTTCTGCCATCGTGTGTGAAAAAACCTTAACATTAATGATCATGTGAATAAGCCGTAAAATGCATGTCAAAAGCGGCACCTTTGTCTCCACGGTTATAGCAATTACTCGGATATAGTCGTGCCTGTTAGCGAGGATGATTTATCATCGTTCTGCGGTTGGGAGATGACACCACACACGTCGGGGCAATGGTAATTTCCGTCCTGGTCTTTTGAAGCAAAATTCTCCATATTGTGTGTTATTGCGTTGGAACTAGTTTGGCTCCAGTCCCTGTCCACATAGGTAGCGGTTTTGCAATGTACTCAATACTAATTTGCTCTACCAAATTTGGGACGGCGACACGTAGGCTAATCGGGCCCAATTTCCACGCATACTCTGCATCGATAGGTCGAAAGTTTTTGCCTTCACCTGCGCCACCGATGCAGCATTTTTTTCGACCAGTTTGTTTAATTTACGGCAGCGTTGCCATGGTCAGTGGCATACGGTTCCAATTCACAGCTAACCGGATTGTTGAAAGGTTTTGACCATGTGAAAGGCGCTGAGTACGGTGCCGTTGTAGCTCACCGTATGAAGAACAGCTACGAGGTGCCGGTATGGAATTTTGGAGCTGAATGAATATTAACCGTAATCACGGTAGGGTTTGGAGTTAGCCTTGTCGCCCCATGTGAAAGCATTGTCTAGCTGCGGGGTATTTTACAACCACGTATCTTCCAGCAACTTCTCCCTCCATTTTCCTACGCATTGCCGTGTGTGCGGGGTAACCTGGAGTGATCCATTGCGATTTCCGGATAATGAGTTGATTTGACCCTTGTGGTATTCGCTGCGATACTAATGGCTTCGTATGGGAAGGCGGTACGGATCCATTTGGCGAGTTGTGTGTTGTTATCACTTTCACGATGTTCAATGAACACCAGACAAACATCAGGCATGGGACCATTGGGGGAACAACAATGTCACCTTCAAACAAGGCGCTGTCAACATATTGCCGTGGCCTGTCCATCGAGTAGGACCGATCGCCGCGATGCAGTCAACAACGTTGTCCTAATTTGTATAGGCTACAAACTTTACTTGAATTGCGGATAAAGCCTCGCGATAGGCCAACCCTGTTTCAGTAGTCTGGACACTCCATACGGAAATTTGAGCCCCGACAAACCGAATATTTTGCTTATAATAGCGATGATATGAACTGTACAGAAACGATTTTGGTTGCTTGTGATCGGCTGACGTAATCGTCAAACTTACATGTATTGCCGGTTACGCTTTGCTTTGCTTGCAGGTGTGTACCACGTTAGGCTTCCAGACGCTACACATGCGCCTCATGGCCGCAAATACGGTTTTGCCACATATGTGAGTTCGATCCTTCAAATAGTATTTACTATGGTGTGATCAAATTGGCTATCAATTCTATTACGCAAAAACCGACCATGAAATTTTAAATCATAGTGTGATTTCAAAAGTTTTCAATTCATTTATCCATTCTGAATCATTCTACTTTGTGATCAATATTTTCATAATATGTCGAATTTTGACGCTTTTTTCCACCCCTATTTAAATTTTTTGTTAAACGAATACACAAATTATTATAAATACTTATTAAAGTTAGGCATTATTCCTTCCATTGTCGAACGCAATAGTACCTTATACGAAATTTCTTTCTCTTATAAGAGCAAAAAAAATATCGTTCGCGATTCTTTATTACTTTATTCTATGTATTTTGAAAAAAATCGGCTTACTTTTTGTCAACAACATCAAAAAATGGGACTTGACATCGAAACACTTCCGATTCACACACATCAAACAGCGAAATTGCTGAAATAAAATTTTCAATTTTTGAACTAATTGTTAATTTGAATGAAAAATAATCATTCAAATATTTTTGATGAAAGTTTAATTAAAAAGAAAATTTCGAAGAATTAGATATAAAAAATAAATACATTTAGCAATTGATTTTACTATAATTTCTTATTAATAAATAAAATTGTTTATAAGTTTATAAACAACAGTTAAGTTTTATTACTAATTTAAAATCATCCAATAAAAACGATGACATTCAATTTATTTATAATTCTTTAGAGAATATTCCTGAAATTATATCTTTAAAATTTTTTTGATTCATTTCCGATGATTACAAAAGTGTCGATATCCGAAATTAAATCCAAATTGCCAAAATCAAAAGTATCTGTAGAAACCATTATCATTAAACAAATTTTATTTGAAATATCCAAACAAAATCAGGAGAACCAACAACAAATTCGTACCTTTAATCAAGAATATATCTCCAAAAAACGAAATCGAGTCTTAGATTTAATTACTATCTCCATCGAATTTCTAGAAATTTGTGATTAATTCATACATACTGAATTTCCCGTCCTTCAAAGTAAATATAAAAAAATATATCTCTTTCAATGAAATGTTAATTCAAGAAAGTTATAAATTATAAATAGTTTGGTATTCAATTCTAAGGTAAAGGGTTGTCTTTTGGGAAGTGCATCATAGATGGTTTGTTGATGAGCATAATTTTTGATAAAACGAATAATATCCTCTAAAAAGGATTGGTTGTATTAGAATTTGACATTAGCTAATTCATAACATTGTCGTAATAATTACACGTTGTTCTCCTATTTTTGAATATCTGTATTTTCTTTAAAAGTTATTACAATTATTGGTGCTTCAACTTCTTTTTTTGCAAGTACTGTCGGTTTAGTTCAAAATGATTTTAAAAAAATTGTTGCGTATTCCACTTGTAGTCAATTAGGTTATATGTTTTTTGCTTGTGGTTTATCAAATTATCCTGTAGCTATTTTTCATTTATCAAATCATGCATATTTTAAAGCATTATTATTTTTATGTTCTGGTGCTGTTATTCATGCGATGGGCGATGAACAAGATATTCGAAAAATGGGTGGATTACGGCGTATATTACCCTTTACTTATATAATGTTTTTAATAGGTTCATTATCTTTAATGGGTTTTCCTTTTTTAACGGGATTTTAATAATACCAAAAGCGGGTAAAATTAAAACATAAACATCTGGATGACCGAAAAACCAAAATAAATGTTGATATAATACAGGATCACCACCACCGGAAGGATCATAAAACGAGGTATTTAAATTTCTATCAGTTAATAACATCGTAATAGCACCAGCTATAACAGGTAAGGTTAATAATAAAAGAAAAGCTGTAATCAGAATAGACCAAAAAATAATGGTAATCTATGAAAACTTAAACCAGGCGATCGCATATTATAAATAGTTGAAATAAAATTAATTGCCCCTAATAATGATGAACTCCCTGATAAATGTAAACTAAAAATAGTTAAATCAACAGAAGGCCCCGAATGTGCTTGAACACTTGATAGTGGTGGAAAAACCGTCCAACCTGTACCAGAACCAGATTCAACAGTCTTCACGGAGATCAGCGTTCTTCAAACTGAGTTCCCTGACGGCCAAGTACTCCTATGTCAATTCCATGCTGTGAAATATCTTCGCGAAATCGTCGAAAAGTACGGCATGTCCGCGTTCCAGAAGTCGAGACTTCAGGTCGCGCTCGGAATCATTGTATGCGCGAAAAACGAGGCAGAGAACAGCGAGATTCTGTCGTACATACGGCCACATGTGAATCTACGTTGCGAAGGTAAGAAACATCGCGGCACATCCCTCTACTTCTATGCTAATATTTTGTAATCGATTTTAGACGAGCAAACCGAGACCGAAAAACGAGTCGACGAAGAAATCATGCTACCAAATTCAGAGATGATGTATCGATCATCGAAAACGTACAAGAATGTACAGACCAAAGCGGCTGTTTCTCATCATTTATGCGAAACGGGCACATGTGTCGACATATGTGGACTTCGTACGGGTGTGATAATGTCGAAACCATTGGATTCAACCCCATCAATAGAATCGAAGCAACTTTGCGACATGTGAAGAATCTTCAGAAGCGATCGGATCACCTTAACGCGACAATGCAAAACGTCGAACACTACCAAAGAAAATTCGAATCCGAGCACAAGCTGAATACGAATTCCATAGCCGGGACAAGTGTCCTCGAGTATAATGACAGCATGAATGAATTTTCGAATGCTGTCACCGATTACGGAACAGGGATTCTCTTCCATGAGTATAAGTTTACAACGCGTGCTGTGTACGACTACGAGCTCGCCGATGGTATATTTACCGTTCAATCGACGCTATACACCAACCAAGGGAGTGTTTCTCTCGTATAAAATCGATACGGTCTCCTGGAAGTCTCGTGCATGTCTATGACGACAAAGCTTCTGCCTTGTCGCCACGTGATTAGTGTGCGCAAGAACGAAGTTTTTGAATGTGTGTTTCCGCCTAGTTGTCGACTCGCGAAAATATGGCTTTTCCATCATTCCACTGTCTACACCAATAATCCAGACGAGGAAATATTACCAGTTTTGAAATTAAACAGACCGTATCCCGATATGAAGGCCAGCACCTCAAAGTCGCAACCAGAAATTTAATCGGCTGAGCAGTGTCGTCGTTAATCTTAATATGCCCCAGTTTCAAGTCGCGATAGAGGCAATCCAAAAGTAAGGAAACTAGTGCTGCTGCGTGATATGGGCAAATTGGAAAAAACCGTACACGCCAACGAATGCGGAGAAAATTCATATCCAATGCCACGCTTAGAAATGATACATCCCCAGGCGACAACAACATATCCCGGAACACACTCAACCTTGGTAATGACAGTGACGACAATGGGCACGATTATGAAGCCGATCATGACGGTGAAGGAGCCTCACCAAAAGATCACGGTACGTCATTCAACATCGAGTCCGCGTCTAGCGGCGTCCCATCAACTACTAGTAATTACAACGCAGACGTTGCAGTTGGAGAATCGCACGTGAACGCTGTAGAAAGCGATAGAAACATTACAGTGGGTGAACCAATTGCGGGTAGTCGTGATTCTGAAGAGGATTAAGAGTCTCCTTTCACCATAGAAGAGGTTATAAGTCGCGGCCCAAAGCACAAACAAAATCGCCAGAAACAAGCCAAACGAAATGCAGCGGTACGGCACGCTGTAAATCTTCATAACCGGGGTGTGTTGTTAGCGTCATGTGTTCTCATTGAGAATGATCTGGTTGTGTCGGTGGTAAAGTTAGTAGAGGTGGCGTCGCTATTGAAATTGACCTGGTAAAGGCGGCAAAAACATGGAAGCCAAAGCGAAAGCCGACTGTACTCCATTTGCCGAAGAAGCTTCAGGTCCATTCAAACTTCCATCGAATTTGCGTCCTTCCGTTGGAAACCTGTAAACTACCTCGCGAGGCGGTGGTATAAATCCAAAGTACAAACCCAGGTAGAAGAGAAGCCGAGATTGTCGCGAAGGTTCCAGAAACTGATTCTTCCATACTTCAACGCTAAATAGCATGTAACGATGGCATGATGTGTCGCGCTTTGCCGTAAAGTACCGCGTGTTTTGTCGATGGTTTTGCGAAGTCGCTGGAATGTATGTTGAAAAGGAATGACTACAAACACAGAGTCCGAAGTCCGTTCAAAAGCACTTGGGCGCACTCCAGTTCAAGAGCTCAAAGATCGAACTAATTCTATTTTTATGGCGCGACGCGGATCTCAGACGCTGCACTATAAATTGCTTTGACGGGATTATTCATCGAGGATAATGTGTCATGACGGTTTATAAATGTCGAGAAAGCGACAGATCAGAAACAAAGAATCGGTAGGAAAAGCGATAGTGCAGAGATCGACTCGATGAACGCCAACAACGCTTGTGGCCATCGAGGATATATCAGGAAATCAAATTTATCCATAACAAAGAAACGGAAGCCTAGATCTATCGACATGGGGAAGCTTCGCTGGTAGATTAATTCTCGGCAGATACTAGCACGAACATACCGCAGTTGTAGTTGTCATTTTGCATGAACGGCTGCGTGTACTTTACGCTGAAGGTATCCCTAAAAATAATCTGGAGGTCCTCCTTCGCGGATACTTCAAGCCCAAGCTTCTTTAGCCCCGACGGATCAAAGTAAAGCACAGTTTTGGTTCCCTTGTCGCTGCAGATGGTCACCCAATGCTCAAGCCGGGTGAAGAGATGGGAAGAATTAGCCACTTTTTGTATCTATGGCCTTCCGCCTAGTTTGTTTTCATTCGCATCTTACCGCAACGTAACTAATCAATGAGCAAGCCAAAAAAATAGACCGCTTGTCCGCCATCTCCACTCCAGAGGGGGAATTGCAACTCCTTTAAAAAGGACGAAACTCCACTTCATCCGCGTGAAAAAAGAGTCACACTAGTCATATCGCAAACCAAATTTCAAGTTGGAGAAATGGACACATCAAGATAAAGGACAGTACAGCTATGTCAGCACATGGTTCAATATTTCCTGTAACATCCGTAATCTTCGAAACTTGCTTATGATAAGGCCGCCTTTTAATCCACTTTGCCGCCATTGTCCAAAACAGTTAATGATCCGTCTTACTCCTCCTTAGCTGTAACGTGGGTGCCCTTCAGTACATTGTCAGCAGATACCATATCCAGCGGAAGCCCCACCACACGTGCAGCATGTTGAAGAGCATTCATGACGGGGTTTCGGATGTGAAAATAACAGGGTAAAGTCGTGTTCGTCTGCAATTGTCCGACCCTGGTCCAAAAACTCAAAAAGCTGACACTCATTGGCGAACGTTAACCCTACCCCTTCAAATCCATTCCCAACTGAAAATGGCTTGCCGAGTGATTCTCAAAACAAAAAAACGATTCTAAAGTATTATATTGTGTGCCCACCTCAGTCTGCGTGACGGACACACTATAAAGTGGTAGGCCCTGCGACGAGGAAGTCGTCGCAGGGCCTATGCAGGTAGCAATCATTACACCGTGGCCACAAACGTTTACAAAACGTGCTAAGTAGATTTGGTAAATGCAGCTAGACATCATAAGAATCATGTAATAGAATGAAGTACCCGAATATTAGTTATTTTATTCCTTACAACACTAGCATCATACAAGAATGAGAAGGGATTCGTGGTCCAAAATTGCCCTTCATCTGTAGTGGGACACAACAGATTCGAGATGGGAATAACAATTTTTGGACCAGGGCCTCATGGTGGTCTCGTGTCGTAACTTACATTTACACCACAAAACAAACAAAATCCCTTGAAAGTTTATCCAGGACGTAAAACTTAGAGACCGACAGTATCAACAATTCGCACACTTAAAGTGATGAAATGTCTCAAGGTAGTCACCTGACTAGTCCTTACGGATGCGTGAGGTTTCCACGTGCAGAGAGTGAGTGTCTTGTTCTTTGTCTCGTACTGTTTAAGTAAGCTTTTAAGTCTTGCGTCCGTCAAGCAACTTGGTTACGAGTAGTCAGTGCTTGCTAAAAGGGGAAAATTTTGGTATATTAAAAAGTAAAAGTAAAGAAGCCCCTCTATCAGGTTACTCCATATCGCTACTCCCTACTTCAGTAGTCCTACTTATATATTCCTATTTAAGGTTACTTTCTTTTAATTTTTCTTTCGACCAATTTGAAAAAAAGAACTTCCATAGAGTGAAAATTCATCCACTCCATCACATCCGAACCTTGCGAAGCTACAGCAAACCGCGGGAAATAGCAACACCATAAATCCTGAATAATAAAACAAAACTTGTTCCGCAATTGCATTCCTCTTTGGCTTCATCCACCACGCTCTTTTATCACTTGTATAGCGTCGCATTCCTTCCACTGAGTGATATACCTTGGTATTCCGAGTGATTCGGCCTTCTTCATTAACTTTTTCTAGACTCCTCTTTGTTCGTAGGTTCGTTGAGACGACAAACTAAATGTGCATACGTCATCATCTTTGCTGGGTAGCTCCTCATCACTTTATGCCCCTTCAGTCACCCAATTCTTTAACTTCCATTTTACTGGCTTCAGTATACACCTTCCTTGATTGTCCGGGAACATTCCATCGTAATCGGCAAGTCATAACTTTATCTATATCATATTCCGGCGCTTAACGCTTTCTATCCACTTCAATTCATCATCATCCCACGCTTTTAATCTTTTGGCAACCCATTTCTTTCGTCAGGCTGTCTCTGTCCTCATCGGCGTATACAAATGGTACGATTTTTTTTTACATATACCCGCCTTGGATACTTTGTGGTAATTCAGTGGGCCACCAGTTTCCTGAGTTCAGCTACTTGTTCATGCGTCTACTGGGTACGTGCCTTGACACCAGCGCCATCATTTTTTTCTCTTGTAGTGTCTTGGTCACGTGGTAGTTCGCCCCGATCTTCATTTGGCTTATCTTGTCGTTCCTCATCTTCCGCCGCCCGAGAAGTAGGTCAATCGGTGTAATTGCAGCTTGCTTTGGGCTCTGACCTTATCTGCGGAACTCTTTCTATCCATGATCCTCTCCGTCTTTCTTGTCTAAACAGTTTTTCACGTTCAGTTTTCCACCGTTCAATTACCTTGGACTTCTCTGCATTTGCCGTATTATCTCCGTTATTACTTGTCCCCAGTATATACTGAAGTTTTAAAAGGAACTCTCTCCATATGTCAAGATTACATTGTAACTGGTACGGGTACCATTGGAATGATACCAGTGCGTGCTCCATGCAGTAAATGTAGGGATTCACTAATTTGGAAATGAACCGATTGTCGTCAGACAATATTGCGACTGCATATGAATTCTCCTATTTTTGCCTCTAACGCCTTCATGCTATACCGACGCTTGGATTTTTGAAGCCATATGTCTGGCCAAAGTGGGAGAGCCTTAACATGTATATGCATAATTCTATTGAACCGGGCTGCCTTCACCAAATGGCGTCACCGAGTACAACCATATCCTATTTCTAGCCATCCGTTTCCTTCAGCAGGCTGCCTCCATCCTTATCGTCCAGTGATTGTGCATACAAGTGACCTGGATATATCTTGGTTGCGTTCTTATTCTTCCTCCCAAGTAGCGCGTCATTTGGCGTTGTAGTAGCTTCTTTCGAGGTCTGGCCTTTATCTCCTGTTGAAATATCACCAAAACATTTTGACTTTGGGATGGTACAAAATATTTTCGGTAATTTCCGATTATGGTGAAACCAAATTTAGGTCAGTACCTATTTTTTGCCATTTTTCCTATTTTAGACCATTTTATTATTAGCACCAAGAAGTTATAGTACAATCGCGTAGAAGCTTGAAACCAGCGAAGACACTTCGCATGCATGGATTAGCGACTTAGGAAACTAATCACTTTTTAATATACATTTTATTAACTACGTCCCTGCTTCTGTTTGCCTTGGACTTCGCCTACAAAGGGACATTAGAAGTGTTGCACGCGCTCTTGAACTACTTAGGACAAGTACAAGACAGCTTCAACTTCAAGTCTCCAGCGAAATATTACATTATTATTTCAACTATCTCGCCTACGCTACCTTGTCGATTTTACTATGGAAAACTCTACAAGCGAACAGGTTATGAGCCCAAATGGGGGCGAGAAGATTGGTGATAATAAATCCAAGGAGGCC
This sequence comes from Sclerospora graminicola, assembly GCA_001887855.2. Lineage (NCBI taxonomy): Eukaryota > Oomycota > Peronosporomycetes > Peronosporales > Peronosporaceae > Sclerospora > Sclerospora graminicola. The sequence continues at coordinate 2,618 of MIQA02003018.1, read as the reverse complement.
ACTCAAGCAGGTTTCGGGGCAGAAGGAGCCAAGCTCCTAGAAATGCTACAAAAAATTACGGATCGATTGGACAAGTTGGAGTCAACGAACGTAAACATTGAAGATTATGGATTTAACAATTCAATGAGGCTGGGTACTAAAATGCGGATGGCATCGTTCGACAGCAATCCAGAAAAGAAGCCTTTCGTGTACGAAGAAAATTATCGGAATATTAATGAAGGACGGCCGGCGGGACAAAACTATAACCCGACACCAGGCCAAGCGTTTAATCCGCCGGATATGAGGGCGGCGCCGATGCCAAACTTCAATCAAGCGCCACCCCAAATGTTTAAGATCCCATCGGCCAAAGAACACTAAGATGCCAGATATGGGACTTCCGTCCAGCCCATGGTTTACGGAATTCAAGGCGAGATTTCAGGATTTCGCTGTGGCTCATGCTTGGGCCATCTGGGAGTCTACCCACTTTCTGTACATTTCTGCAGAGGACAAGCGAGTGGACAAATCTCTCCTCACGTATTCCGCTGCCCGGAAGAATCGTCGGGGGCGAGCTTCCGAGGCGTGGGTCCGTTTATGTACGTTCATCATGGAGGGTATCCGGGATGGTAATTGCGATTTGGACCTGTTTCTCTTCCCGTTTATGCTCCATCTACCGAACCGAAGGTGCGGAGATGCAGCGGAGGGCGGAACGTGGTTCCCAGGCCTGGGTGCGCGGGATCAGACTACCTCCCTTTCCGAATCTCTGGAGGCCATTGACCAGCAAGATCCTTGGCGCAATCAGTACCGCAAACGGCCCTCCGACCACCCTGGACTTCGAGTGACTCGGCTCCACGGCAAGTACAGTCGTCCACAGGGATGAGCAATCGGGCTTATTTTAATTCTTTCATTTCCTTCATTTCTCTTTCAATATATCCATTCGTGCTTCTTTTATCTCCCCACCAAACATTTACTTTGACCGCTAACCGTGGTTAGTCTCGTCCAGCCTGCTTCGGGGTCCGCCTAGAGGGACCTTTTGTTGCCACAGGGCAATTCTTGGTCCGATCGAGTGTGAACGTCCTGTTCCCAGACCTGGTCGCCATATTCCTCTTCTACGGGACGGCTGGATCCGGGCGGATGGTTTTCGTACCTAGCGGACGGTTTGATTATCTCCGATAGCTTGTTCATCTCCGCCAATCCGTCCAACAATCCTGGGTCCGAAACGGTGAGACCTATCTGATCTCGCATGGCCAAGGTGGCCAGATGATCTGCGCTGTTGTTCCACTCTCGTTTGACATGTAACAGTTCATGTTCCGGCCAATTCCGCAGGGCGGACATAACTTGTTCGTTCAACAGTCTCAGCCGGGGCGCCTTACACTCTATCTCTCCTGTGATTTGCCGGATCACCAGATTGAAATCGCCACATACGAAGATCCGCCCCTGTGTCTGGCCAGCCAGCAGGTCTAGGCACAGTAAAAGCCCTCTGTACTCCACTTCGTTCACAGTTATGCCAGGCGTGAAATCCGAGGTGGCCGCGACCACTTTCCATTCGGGCAACTTCCACAAAATCGCATTATAGGCCCCGACTCCCTTCTTTACACTCGCCGACCCGTCAAAACTCAGAACCATTAGTTCCTCCGTGGGTCCCACTGTTGGCGGCGGTAATACGATAGATTGTCGAGGCTGCTTCGGAGGCGCTATCGCTATCAGTGCTTCCTCCACTTCTGCCCTTGGGGTAATGCTGGCAGCCAGCGTGCCCAGTATCTCCTCTTCTCCCTCAGTACACTTAATTACTTCGAGGGACCACTGAGACAGCAGAGCCGCCCATCTCCCCAGCCGGCCGTCAGGAGCCATGATAGGGTCGACCCTCTAGATAGTACCTTGATAGGCCGAGACACCAACATGGTATACCACACATCCAGGGTCCGCAATAAAGCCAAAACTTCTTTATCCACTAATCCGTAATTAACTTCATTAGCCTTCAGGGTCCGGCTGGTTGAAAGTCACGGGACAGTACACTCCGTCATGATCTTGAACGAGGGCAGCTGAGACTGCCCATTTGTTAGCATAGATAATATCACAGTTATCAATGTAAGACCGCCGCCCCAAAACTGAAGGTTTTGGGTCGGGGTCCGGGTCACCTTCGGTGAACACATCTCCGACCAGAGCCGGATCTTGATCCGCCTTGATCTTTAAGTGTCCATACAGCGTTATCTATCAGCCGTTGATAAATCTGCGGGGCATTCTTCAGACCGAACGGCATCCTGTTCCACTCGAACAACCCGAAGGGCTTCACGAACGCAGAGATCTCCCGTGCACGATCGGTCATAGAGACCACCCAGAATCCACTGGCCATGTCCAATGAGCAATACCACAAAGCTTTATCCAGGTCCTCCAGCAGGTCGTTTATCAGCGGCAGCGGGTAAACCATCAGCTTAGTCAGCCGGTTCACCAGCCGGTAGTCAATACAGAACCCTATATCCACCCCATTCTTCTTGATAATAATTACAAGGGGCGAAGCCCATGGCGAGGTGAACGGCTGAATTATCTTGGTGGCTAGCAAAGCCTTAATAAGCTCTGACAGCTTTTCCCGATACGGAAGGGCGACTCTTCGGCATCTCTGTGCGACCGGCTTGGCGCCTCCC
>MIQA02003016.1:0-16515 GCA_001887855.2 Sclerospora graminicola | reverse complement strand
CATTTGCACCAAAGCTTGTGTTTTTCTGCTGACTGATGGTAGTTTTGGTACCGCAGAGCTTCGACTATAACGCACCCATACTTGGTGCTTTATAACAGGAATGTTCTTTCCGGCGGGAGATCAACGTCATTTTTGGCGACGCAACTCCATTTCATTGCATCGTATCGACGTAAACAAATACAAGACCTACAACAGGCTGTTGTCAACAGCAGCACCTCGAGCTCCTGGAAATACGAGCGGATTCACTTAATTCCAGCACCAAGATATCCATCATCATGTTATTCGAGAGACATGGCGCGTATCGAGCTAGCAATCATGTCAGTCAAGGCTCTAGGGACTACACGACTCAAGTACTGGTCCAGGCGAGTGGCATTAGATTCAGAAGTAGTCCAGAAGTAGCGACAAGTGGCGGACGCCCGTGTGTCGGCATTTTGATGCTGTATGGACCACGGAGCTTTGGTAAAAACGTTGCTAAAAAGTTCACGGCTAACGATGCAGAGGATATCGTGCGCCGAAGAATCAGATCGCACTTTGTACAATGGTCAACGCCCCTGACGTTGGGACAGCAATATTAGTTGTAGCGTAATGTAATTTGCCGTATCGAAAAATTTATTACCATGGGTGCATTCCTCGTAAGACATTTATCCGACAGTATCGTCCAAAGTATGGAGAAGTACGGCATATGAAGAGTTGTGGGAGAAAAAGTTTTTTCTAGGACCTTAAGCGCCAGCCACACCAGCTGATGATTGCGTAATAGCACGATGCTGAAAAATAGGCTGGGAGCGCACATAAAGAACGTCATAGACAAGTGAAAGTGAACACGAAGAGTAATAAAATTCAACAAGTGGAAAATGTTTTAATGGGACAAGAACTCGGTAAAAAAAAGCCTCAAGTTAACTGGATGCAGCCATAGCTGCAGTTATGAAACCCAGACGGCCTCAAGTTGGTAAACTTTGTCAGGGTTTTCGTATCCATTGAAACCAGCGAAACGGTAGTTCCCTTGTGGTGCGGACGCCGAGCCAGGATTTAGTGGACGTTTGCCGACTTCGACACTACCTCCCTCGGCAGTGGGCAGTTTTAGGTAGGTGATGTGTTTGCCATTCGCCCCCATTCGACGAGGTTGATCGACCAGAGCGGATTAATATACATATTGCTTTTTACGCTGCCACCTGGTTTGCCGTGGAAATACACATCCGGTAACTCATCGTGGACTGTAGATTTGACCAAGACATAGTCAAGCCGTCGTTGCTTCCCTGGATTTCGGCATACTTCGCCACATTGTTGACGCTCACTGGGTCTAAAAATGTTGTGCCAATTGCGGGGCCGAATGACTTGCCATATATAATGTCAGCAGCAATCGGGTCAACGAGAATGCTGCTTAGAGCAACAGCATCGGGGACCAGCAGGTTTAAGAATGGCATCGAGGAAACGGTTGCTATTAGTCGATGACAAAATTGAGAGTGAACCCAAGCAGTTACCATCAATGAGTGGAATCCGAGTCCAATGCATTGACTCTCGACAGTACATCACGATCTAAGGAGTTTAACAAAATTATCCCTTGGATTAGCTGCGTCCTGTTGCGATGGCGTCAGTGAGGAAGTGAGTGCAGCCCAAGGACGAGGTCGGTACGCGCGTCTCGTACTGTAATTGTCGCTCGACAGTTTTTCACGATCTAAGGACTCAACAGGTGTTTAGCAGAATTATCCCTTGGACTAGCTGCGTCCTGGTCCCAAGGATGTTTGATTGGTGCGTTTATTACAAATGTTGGTTTCGTTTTTACAAGCATGTTTATACAAGTTAAATACCTATCTTCATTGAATCAATTATTAGAAGAAAATACAAGACCTAATGCAATTTTGAGTAAAAAAGTCCCTAGTATTGTCATATCAACGTAATTATATCTATGTTGAGAGCAATTCCTAAGTATACTGCCTTGCAACGGAAGTTTGCCCTAATTGTTAGCAAAAACGCCTTCAAAAGTAAAAAAATCAAATAAATGGAACCGGGTCGGTGCCAATGGAAAACATGGATTATATAATGGAAAACATGGATTATATACCATGAAAAATTCAGGATGTAAAATGCTAGTTTCAAAGGCAGTTTTAGATCATAGCTAGCATTTGCTTGAAATTTGCAGTCTGGCGTTCCAGAACCCGATGGAATTAAAAACTTTTAAAGCAAACAAATGGCTGATTGAGAAAATAAAGCAAGAGAAAATCACCAACTTTTTAACAACTCTTTTAAAACCATAAGCATTAGACTTCATGTTTGCAATTTCTGCTAGCCGATCGTTATGTTAAACAGCACAGGCGCGATTGTATTATTGATATTATTTCTAATAGTATATGCTGTATTGCGTATCAATGCTAAATGCATTCCAAGGAGCTGATAGCCAGGGCTAAGGTAATCAATAACGTCCACACAGACTTCACGTGCACGTGGACTCCTAGACAACCCAAAATATTATTATCCAATCAGGTGCATGTGATCACACGTATATATACATTTCGATTGGGACACATCGGCATTGTCGAACACGTGAAACACGATTACGAGCGAAATAGCATATCCTTGTGAGACCCGAATTCAAGGCAAACAGAATTTGAAAGTAGCATTATTGCCAAACAAATGTTGAATTTTTTCGCGGTATATAATCCATGTTTTCCATTGGCAAAACTTGTCTCAGCACTTCAGTTTTAAAATGACCGCCGTTGGTGGTGGTATAAACTTCCCATTAACTTTACAAAGTGGTTGAAAATCCCCTTTGTCCCTCTAAGAAATAAATTAGATAATAATTTTGGACAAAGGGACACTTTGCAACGTAAATGTGAATTTTACACCAAAAGTTAAAAAATTTGTGGATAATATACCACTTGTGCCCTAGTGACAGTAGAAATATACCATATTGATTTTTTTCTCACTATACCCGAACTTGTGTTAAAATATAGGGACATTTACGGTTTGGGCGATGTCTTTTATGAATTGGATAGCGATAGCTTGTGTGGGAGGCTATGCCGACCTTTCATCCCTCCATGGACAGTGTCTCTGGAGGGATGAAAGGTCGGATCGAGTCGACCCAAGTACTGGAACACCGTTCGGGATACGACGATCGGCTTGGATTATGGTTTGATTGTACCTGGTGGATAGAACTATGATTGACCATGGATGTTTTGGGCGATATCAGCCGATCCGGCTGACTGACCTTGCCGATCGGACAGCCTGGACGTTATGGTCGATCATGAACACTGATCAATCGCCATTAAAGTCGGAAGAAGTTGATGGTTACCAGATTACGTGGTATTTGTGGTTGGAATGACCAAGATCGGGACCGGGATCGGGTCTGGATGGCCAGACCGACAGTCAAGGATGACCCGACGAAGAAAGATCACAAGGACAGCAGAGGTGGTCGGGTTATTGCGAAGGCTGATGGAAGGTAATATCGGCCAATCATGTGACGGGATTATCAAGCTCGGGGTATTGAGATGGAATTTACCCCCCAAACAAAGAGTCGCCCCGCCACGTGTCAAGCACAAGGTTAACAAGGTCCCCTGTAGCTCAACCTATTCCCGTTGAGACGTTTGGCTCACTGGATGTCCACCGACATGATTTTATTGGATTATTCTATTCTCACCCCTCACGTCCGCGTGTTATGAACACGTTAATTAATTGGAAATGGTTGTGGGGCTAACTAAGTGGTTTTGCTGTGGAAGATCGTGATTATATCGTGGAATTTACGTATCTTCAAGTGGTTATCTCTCGTTATTGGCTGGTCGGTCAAAACATCCCGACCCGACTTATACGGTATTTTGCATAAAATACCACATACGCGTTCTTCGGTAAAGATCCACCGGAGAACAACCCCGTCTCGGAGAAGTCATTTTCCCCGACCTGATCGGGAAACTCGCTTCCATCTAGAGTCCACCTGAGCGAGTGTAACCACCGTGAACCAATGGGTACACAAGGTGAGATGAATTTTAAAATGGATCGGGTCGCCAAGATAACCGGTCAGAAGATCGGGATGATCAGGCTGATCGCCCTTGCGGTGATCTGTCCGATCAAGAGATCGACCGGGATTCGTGGAGTACTCCCTCCGATAACTTTGCCACCGAAAACATCTCCTGGAAGCGCTTTAGACACATCCACTTTGGAATAGCTGATAGTGGTACTTCATGCCATGCTCCATGTGCTCGAATAGACGCTATTTCTTCGTCTTCAGCAGCTTTTCAATAGCGGGCATAAGTGGAGTGTATTGCTTCTTTGTGATTCCGTGGAATAGGTATGTCCTTTGCCATAGATGACTGACGTGGATCGGATGGAACAGTAGATCTGTCCTCTTGAGTGTAGCGTAGACAGTGATCTTGTCTCCAGTATCAACAATGCTGTCCTTAGCCGAGAGCTTGGTCTTCTCATTCTTCGAGAGCGTCCGTGTGCTTCGTTCTCTGGCTCGCTGCGGGCAATGTCCATAGAGTCAAGTACCTGTTGGCTCATTTCACGCTTTTGCAATCCTCCGCAATACTCAATTAAGCGGTCAGCAAGAGTAGATTTTCCGTGGGAGGCTCGGCTGATTGATTGCCTCTAGCATCGCGACTCTCTTGTGCCTTTTTAGCCGGTTCTTTGCATTTCTGTTTTAGGCTCTTTATGAGCGTCTTCCATGGCTACGCAAGTACCTCAGCAAGTTGTTGATACAATTTTAAGTAAACGAGGTGGTTAGTTTATAAAATCGCAGAAACAGCTGGTCATACTCAGCATCAGAGATGGTGGGAGCGTCTTCAAGGTAATACGCTTTATTATGTTTCTTTATTTGTTATGAAGAAATTTCATTTTTATATCAATCCTGAAAGAGATATGCCGAATGAGGCTTAAAAGATACATGGAATTTCTTCAGATTTTCTCAAAGATAAGCCGGTTTTTCGAGAGGTCGCAGATGAGTTTTTAGAATTTATAGAAGATGGAAAATTAGTCATTCACAATGCGCCATTTGATATTAAATTTCTGATATGAATTATCCCTACTTAGTTTACCTTCTTTGGAGAAGGCGGTCTAGAAAGTCTATTATTGACAAAACCTGGCAGAGGTAGGAAAGCTAGGCTATCGAGCGATTTGACATTGGGCATTTTGGATTATTAGCCCTTAGTATTACTTTTAATACTTCCTTATCAAAAGAAGTAGAGTTTATTGGCAGAATTGGAAAAAAGATTGAAAACGCAGGAGCCCAGACTACAAAGCCAATAAACCCAATAATTGCCATAGCACAAACCATTCCCGTATATCCAAAAATTGGTTTTTTTAGAAAATGTTGAAAATTAACTGTGATGCAATACCAAAACCCAGGAAGGGATTACTGTATATACTTCAGGGTTGTGTCCAAAAAACCAGAATAAATGCTGAAATAAAACAGGATCTCCACCGCCTTCCGGTGAGAAAAAATGCGTACCAAAATTTCGGTCTGTTAGCAGCATAGTAATAGCACCTGCTAAAACTGGGAGAGCAAGAACTAACAGAAAGCTGTAAACCTGTGAGTATACCCAGCTCCTTAGCAATTTTTGCAATCTCAGGCGAAGCACCTGTTCCATAAATGCCAGATACACTATATTCTACAGAATATTTTTCCTTCACCCATAAATATGTACCGAAGTACCTAACGAATCTAAAAACAAATATCGCAAATAATTATAGCTGTTGATCTCATTGGCTTTACAGGTCTCACGGGTGGAGATTGAAGAATTAGAGAATATTATTGGTATTAAGTTAAAAACTGAGCACGATGAGTTCGACACTATCGGCGGTCTTGTAATGGCAAAAGTAGGGAGCACACACTTGTGCCCTGCGGCACTCCCACTGGATTACGTGCAACTCCCACTTGATCGATAAAGACTGTGGTTGTCGTATCCGACCCTCCTACAGGTTCATTCGAGGCGTATCCGACACTTCTTCACGTAGAGGTAGCTTCGGTATTGGCGGTGGGGAGGCTGTCTCGCCTACAGTGGCCCGGATATGTACTAGTTCAGGATAATTAGAGATAGCATAATCGCCATACTCATACGCGTTAAGAAGCATCTTCTCCGCGTAGTCTGGTGCAAGCGTGAACCTTTTGAAGAATTGAAGGTTTTCTGTACGCGACTTGAGGATCTTACACGATAGTATCCCATCGTGTCGGGAGAATAACTCGTCAGCAGAGCAGGGACTGCTCTTGCTAGTATCTTTGGGTGTCCGCTACGTGCTTCTTTCGCAATGTTGCCCACCCAATGCGCAGAAATGTGACATCGGGAATGGTTTTATATAGTGCCTCGTGTGTTGTCCTTCCTTTTAGCGCGCTGGTGCTGGCACATTATCGCATGTAGGTAGGCTGCTACCCATAATGACCTAGGAAGTCCTGTCATGTATAACAGTGCACGCATCTTGGTAGACATGACACCGTTAGCGCGCTCCACAATGGAATTCTCTTCTGGACTGTAGGGATTCGTAAATTGTTGCTCGATTTCGAGCTCTGCACATAGGTCTGTAATGTTAAGATCACCAAATTCAACGCCACATCGGCGTGTAGTGTCTTGACCTTGTATCCACTTCTTTCAAACTTATTATCGAGCAGCCATATGAGAGTAGCTATATGGGGCTTTGCCTTGTCCTTGGTCTTCATGGCAAATCACCCCTAACCTCACCCTCACGTGATTGGTCGTTATTAATTGGGCTCATAACTGTGAAGCAGGAGGCTCTCTGACTGGCGTGTCGAAGCGCTCCGCGGGAGTCGCAGCCGTGCGGGTGACCACAGGAGTCCCCTGCCGGCGTGTTGCAACCATCAGAAAGGTACGTACAGTGCTGTTAGGCACTATACAGTGAGAGATGAGGAAAGGAACGAATGAATAGGTGCTTCGGGGCCGAGAACCGGCCCTCGGAAAGGCTGACTGGTTGGATTCTCAGGAAAAGCAGAAGTGATCGATCGATCCGTATCTTGCCAGTCAGCCACCCAAGACTTATATTTAAGCTGAATATAAATCATGTGCTAATCCTTGATGCCTTTCCTGCAGGCAGAGCGCTGTCCCCTGACACTGGAGGATGAATAAAGCCGCATGTGAACAAAATCAATGGGAAAGAAAATAGAATCAGGCATTTGTTGGGTGATGTGTCGATAGATCGATAGCACCTAATAGCGTAGGTTGATTTCAAAAAGTACATCCAACATAAGCTACTAACGTAACGGAAAAGATTATTGCTGGGTTTCGACTCTTAAGTATATCTCAGCTGTTCTAGATCCACAATATCTCAGGAGCATAGAATCAAAGAGAAATCAAGGTCTATTTTGGGCTCTATTGCTAGCTTTTAGCGCACTAAAATTGACCTAGCTGAACCAGGGAATTTATGAGGTGAAAAAACGAGTTACCCAGAATATTGCCGAAACTGCAACACTTGAAGTATGAATAGATTCATTATTTGATTGAATGAACCTATATATTTAAGTATTATACGCACTGCGCGTTACTGATGTAAAATCCCGCTGACGTATGGATCGTCATGTCTGAAGTATCAGAAGTAGCAAGTAAATCTAGATACCGAAAAGCATCTATCTGCTCGATTGTTGCATCACTTGAAACAAATTAATCGTCCAGAAAATACACGTCTTTAAAATTCACCGCACAGATCAAGTGCATGACAAAACCTTCCCCTTGGCGCGCCAACGTACATTTTCGCTGCCTTGGTGAGGTCGTTGTCGCTGTAAAGCTTGCGCGGTGTGGCATTCGCAGCTCGTGATCAATGAATCAGAAATAAACCGTGTAATTCGTCTGTTTAGCCAATCTGAGCGCTTGAAATTCATTATATGTTAGAGTACAATGTAGAGCCATATGAACGGTCTACCCTTGAACACATTTCAGAGGGTTTCAATACAAAAAGGTATGCCGAATTATCCATTACATTATATCTATTTTTCATTTATCAAATTTTGCATATTTTAAAGCATTATTTTTTGTATTTAATGACAAGTCGTAGCCAACGTTGCGCTCATTTGGCCTTGAACTAGTACAGCAAACGCGTGAGGCTTGTAAGATATCAAAATAACTGTTCATGATGCCTGAATTGTTACATTCCCACTCATGATTAATGTGATGTTCCAATACAGATTATAAGCAGGATAATGACAAGTCGTAGCCAACGTTGCGCTCATTTGGAAGGAGTTGGACATTGTACATCAATTAGAATGTACATATTGTAACGGACAGCCAAACCGAGGAAGAACATTTCATTGAATTTGAATCATCCCAACCTACTCTATTGTTGTTGTCTAATACAAATGAAACTTGCACCATCTCGAAGCGGCTCCCGTTTCAGTTTTGTTGTTGTCTACTTTCATTCCAGACTGCATACACTTCGATGAGAAGTCCCACAACCGCGCAAAGACATCGTTGTGGACAAATAACACCAAGAAGGAGAAATAGTGCTCGGAACTCCCGAAATGTTAGGAAAAGCCACTGCTGCGATTAAAACTAGTCTTGGATTAAATGATCCATCGTCTATTTGGGTAGCAGTAGGACTATATCTTGAAAACCAGCATGGTGATCCCATCTTCGTGCAAAATCCACTGTTTCTTCATACGACGCGACTATGTCTGGTATCTCGAAAGAGCAGCGGCCGACTTTATTGTCACCGAAAACCATACAAAGTCTCAATGTAAAGGAAGTGGCCACCACATATCTGCAAACTTGTATTTGATTCAAGCGGTCATCTCAAATGTCTTTACGTACGTGGGCCAAAGCTGGTCGCGACATGCAACTGAGCTTCTGCCCGGTTGGACAGTGGCACTGTTTTGGTGGCAGTGTAAACTTCCACTTTTCAGATTCCTTTTGCCACGAATTACAGCTGAGAAAAGAAGATGATGCACGACCTGCAGAGGGCACAATCTGTAGCGACGTTAGAGACAACAAAAACAAGCTGTCAGATGTCGAAGACGAGTGTGACCGTAATCAATCTGCTATCTCATCTCAATCAGCACAAACTCTGGCAAATTTAAGCATTTCGAGCTTCAAGCAAGGCAAAAGCTCTGGCTCAACTAGCAGCGTAAGATGTCGTTCTTCAACAGGCCGTCCTCACGGTGAATTCCGTGCACCGACACGGTCGTCGATGGCCAAACAAGTGCCACCTCAAGGTCCAAAACGTGTTCGCACTGAAGCTATCCTTGCAGCCATGAAAACGGGTCGAATCAAGACAGCTTCAACCTGTCGAAAAGAAAAAAGTGGAAAGCAGCCGACACCCAAGCAAATGGCCTGTATCACGCGCTTGCGTGAAAGGATCTTTAGCTACTCCCAATTGTCCTGTCCCTGTGAACTCAATAAGTGTATTAAGAACTATTTAATATGGCATCCACAGATAAACGGTCGACCAACAGCCCTGAGTGCTTCCAGCAATTTTAAATTGTGGTAGAATCAAGCTTGTGCCATGCTCTTTCAAGCCACGTCACCGCATCAGCCGTCTGCACGTTGTAAGGATTTTTCTCACCCACGAGTAGATTGTAGACCGCATTGCCAGTTCTCGTCGTCATGACATCACGCTTGACCCAGGATATGACTCCCTGGTCCATCGGCTGGAGCACCGCGGTCGTATTCTTTGGGAGTCGCTGCACCTCTACATTTGACAATGGAAGATCAGGCTCTATATGGACAGGAGCGTTGTCGAACAGGATCAGAATCTTCCTGTTCGACAGTACCATCTCGTCGTTCAGCTCTGACAGCCACTGCTGGAACACGCTGACCGTCATCCACCCCTTGGACGCCCCAATGTAGCGAACATTCTCGGGGGCTTGTCAGAGAGCCATCGTGGTTTCTTCGTCTTGCCGAGCACGGTCAACGGTAGTTTTGCCGTGCCTGACGCGTTTGTGCACACCACAATTGTCAGACGTGCCTTCATTCTTTTCAGTGACGGGGCATACTTGAAGCATATAGAGGTTTGTGGTAGCGACTTGAAAAAATACGCTGCCTCGTCCATGTTAAAGACGTCCGAGGGATGATACTGGGCGATCTTTTCGCGAAGCTGCTTCACAGCAGCAGCGACTACCTCTGGATCAACTGATCCGGCTTCACCATGACTACGACGTCGACCCATGCCATATCGCGCCAAGAAGTGGCGGAGCCAGCCGCTCCTCGTCAGGCGGGCCCGGTGGGCTGGCAGGCCGAGAATATCCGCGGCTATCTTAGCAAGCCTGATAATCACGTGGCCGGGAAGATGTACCTTCCCCTCGAAAAGGACTAAAGCTTGGATGACATGCTGGTCAAAGCGCTTGACATTTGCTGCCATGGCGCGCTTCCTGCTCAAATCTTCGACAGATACTTGCAGCAGTAGCATTTTCTCCTTGAGTACCTTGTGAATTGTAGAGTCGCCAGGTGCCTTTATGAGCCGGAACTGATTTTGTGCCCAGACAGCGAGAGTCACTGAATTCCAGGTGGGTTCTTCGGCGCTCTTCTTGCATACTCTCAGTTTCTGATCCTTTGTTAGGGCTATACGTGACACCCCACCCCATGACATTCTCCCCATCATGAGTCCGCCGACCTGTTGAGCTTCTTGACGTAAATCTTGGAATAGCGCAGCGGGAAGGCCGAGGATCGATGACCAACGTGGAGCCAATATGATTTGGGTGCTACTTCAATATTACCTACAACACATAATGTCATTATTTTTACAAGGTTATAAAAAATTGGTCCGTTCTCATGCGCGCTCCACACTGTAATTGGATTGGCTCTCGGCAATACAGTCCCGCTACGTTACAACATTGCTGGTTGAATTAATGTAGCATTAAATGCTCTACAAGTGAAACAAAAGGACTTTTTTGCAATTTTCCCAAAACAAAAATACATTAATAAACCAGTTTGGAATTACACCTCTTCGATTACGTAATGCCGTAGTTTCACGTTAGTATAACGTCTACTCCAATCTTCGTACGATGAATGGGACCAACCCGCCCGCCGCGCCATCGCCTTTATCTCCTATACGTGCTGCAGTCGCTACCGCAACTGAAAATGTTGCAGCTAACTCAGACAACGTGGTGGTCGGGTCCCTACGTATTCGTGGTAGGAAAAGAAACCCTTATGTTCCTCTTGATTACACTTTTTGACCGTTGACGTAATCCCCATTTCTTTTCCACAGTATTGCACGCAATCGATGTGCCACGACCCAAACCTCTCGAAACTAAACACCTGACCACAACGTCATGGCTACATTTCTTAAGTCGAAAAGCTACCCTCCCACGGCATGAAGCGGTGCCTGAGAGGATCTACGTCTTGATTCGCATGAAACACTCGCAGATCCTTGCAACAGAAGCACGACCGTGGGCCAGTGCCATCTGCTGGGACGAAGTAAGTTAATATTATTCACTTATTAATTGCAATTGTTTTTAATATTTTTCGAAAATTCTGAATTTTGTGCTCCCCATGCTAGGAATTTTACATTGAGCACGTGCAGTCAAACGATGAGGTGGAATTTTTCTGTCTAGACCGCGCCAAGGACAAGCAAACTCATGCGAATGGGCCGACAGTCCACGGCCATGTTCATGCCTGCTCGGGATTGATTGGAAAAGGTGAGGAAGAACCCGTAAGTTCAGCTCTAGAGTGTTTTACATATCGAAATATTTATTCTATTTTATCCAAGTGAATTTTCATTCATTGATGTTCGTGCGTTAATTCGCAGTGACGTTGCCCCTTGGTCGCCTTCCACAAGGACAAGCCCTTGAGCAATGGTATCCTCTCGTTTTAAACGACTGTTCATCGACATCAAGTACGGCTCTACGAGTATATCTGTGCTTTGTACCGAATAAAAGACCAACCAATGTGTCCCCAATTCCTGATCCAAGACGCAAGAGTTCATTGCTCCAAGCATCACCACTGACCGAGAGATTGGCTACGTCACCTGTATCAAACCAGTTATGTGCTCCTGTCACGCCGACGACAGCTTTTTCGCTCGAAAAAGGTCTGATTGACTACGTTCTCGTCGTAACCACACCAGAGAACGAAGATTGGTCGACAAATGGTGATGAAGCATCCGTGGCATTTCGATATCCCGCTACCGATCGTCGGGAGTTCCCCCTTCCAACCAAAATCGAGTGGTTTTGCTTTCCCAGTGGGTTCGAACGTATCGTGCAATCGGCTCGTCCCGAAAGCAAACTCTTTTCGTTTGTATTGGTTGGTGGAGATGACGGGCTCTGTCGATGTTACGTCATCTGTCTTGTTGTCTACCATCGTCGAATCACGAGACACAGTATCAAAGACGAAGAGGAGGAAACTGCATGGCATGCAACGTGTCTAGCCTTTCTCACGCGACTTCCAATGATTGAACAAGTGACAAGATGTTTACTGGCTGTTGCACACGCTTGGATCTCAAACACGACGAACGATCTAGTCGAAACCATGGCACAACAAGCAAAAACATGGAAACACTTGCATGCTCTTTGTCATGGCCTTCCGCTTCCAGTACGTGGCGTCTTTGGTGTGGCGTTTCGCCTCCATAAGTCGACTCTCAAGCTGGTAATACCGTCCAAGACGTCAATCTATACCAACACACGGACGCCAGTCGCCAGACAGCTAGAACTGGAACCACTGGTGTACTCTCTAGAGCCGATTTTCCAGCTCTTTGATCCGAAAACCATCACACAGCTTGTTGCGTTTGTACTCTGTGAATACCGCCTCCTCCTTCACTCGTCGCACCAGTCTCGCTTGTGTCCAGTGGCTGAAGGCCTGTGTGCCCTCTTGTCTCCGTTTCGATGGCAACATCCGTACGTACCAATGTTACCCCGCGTCTTGTCAGAATACCTTCAAGCTCCTTTGCCCTACATTCTTGGCATTCACACTGCGTGGCTACCTCGTTTGCTAGAGACTGGGCGTCCAGATCATCTCGTGCTTGTGGACATTGATCGTGGCACGTTTGAGCTTCAAGAGTCTCACGAGCTTGTGCTGCCTCGGAACTTGACTGAAGCATTGCATTGTCGATTGAATAGGATTTTAAAGCACCGCGTTTCGAAAGATGAGGAGAAAGAAGGAGAGAGTTTGCCGTCTGATCGAGTAGAATGGCGACCTGAGATGGAGATCCAAGTACGACAAGCAGTCTTGTGCTTTCTTGCCGTCGCTTTCAGAGGATATCGGGAGTGTCTGGTTTTCGTCAACCAGAAACTACCAGTGTTTAACAAGCGACGCTTTTTGGAAACCATAGCAACCGATGACGAGGTCATTCCGTTTGTAACGCGAGTATTTCATACGCAAGCGTTCCAATCGTTTCTAGAAAGCCATTACGCAGTCGAATTGAGTGCTTTTCATGCCGTATATTCCACATCCAGCCGTCTACCCAAGGATTTACATTTGTTCGACTCAACGTGGACGCAATGCACGTCTCTCAGTCAACAACCTCCAGGGATAACAAAGGACGTACCCGTTCTCGTTGTGAAGGAAAACTGCGCTAAGGATCGAGTAGATGGAGACGATCAAAGTGTCTTGTCTGGTTCTTTAAACGACGACGATCCTGTCGATGGCAAAGACGAGGTAAAAGGTTTGAAAAAAGCGATTGAATTGGTTTTAAAAGCCAAGGAACGAGTGGAATGGGACCCGTTTGCGTTGGAAAAGGCAGCAGCAACCGTCTCTATACCATCCTTTTCGACAATGACGCTCGAATCTCTTGCCCAACAACTTGACATCGAGCTCGAGTTGTTGAAAGCACATGCAATGTTGCTAGTGAAACCTCATCAAGTGAATCAGAATCGTCTTCATCTGGATGGTACACTGGCGGCCATGGCCCTGAATGGCCCTGGTAGTCGCTTGATCTCGTCCGAAGACGAACGAGTCGAGCAAAGTCTCTACAAATGCTTGACTGCCGTCTTTACATCGGACAATTCGTTAACTGAGCGAGACATTCGGGTATATGTTCCTTTCTCTCTTTTTTCTACTAGGCCCATTCTTGCTCCTATTCTCACGTGTTGCTGCTGTCTTGTAGGCGTGCGAAATGCACTTTCAAACGGCCCACGCGCGTGAAGTGTTTGCTAACACGTTATTACAACCAAGTGATCAAGTAGTCGAGAACGGACGACAGGATACATGTATTGCCAGGACTGGTGGCTCGAAACACTTGTCAAAAGGATCGGGGACTTGTCTTGCTACCGCTGGGTTTCAACTCCTTGCACGAGTCACAGCTGTTCTTATGGAGCAGTGTACGATCCAGGAAGACTATACAACTGCTCGACGGCTTTTCCAGATTGCTCCCTTGTATTATCACCTTGTCGATGACAAACACAGCGGCGTTGGATGTGGTAAGAGAGAGAGAGAGAGATCGATCTATTTCTTTGTGCTTTTAACTGTTTTCTTAGCTTTGGCTTATGCGTGATATGATGCTTTGGTAGCCAAGAAAGAGTACCTATTGACTCCTTTTCGTCTTCTACCACTATGCCAGTCGTTGATCTATGGCAACATGGCCTTTAGCTGTAAATAGAAGCTCTCCATCAAGCCGATCCAACCGAGAATGTCGATGACGAGCGCTTCTTTTCGGTGTTGGGGAATCTCATGTACGACATGTTAAATCTCGACGTCTCGCTGGGCAAAGTCTGGACATTTGTCGCTGGCATGTGTTCGACGTACAATAAAGGACAAGATGTGCTGGAAACCTTAAAACAATTGGCAGAGAACGTTCCCACGCACTCGAAATGTCCAAAGACACGCCTTCAACGCGCCCAACAGCCTTCCAATCGAGAATCAAGGCAAGGATTTCCATTCGAGCGGCTTCACCCACGACAAAAGTAGCTATCAAGACGACAAAAGAAAGGAACGAGTCGTCCTTCGCTGCTGTCGTTGCCAACGAGTTGCCAGTGGTATCGCGAGCGTATGATTTAAACACAGTCATTCGCCGTAAACTGTCTGCCGACGAGATGCCAAAGAACGCTTCGTCTGGTCTTGTCGAAGCTGTTTGGAGTGCAAATGGACGCTTGACAATGGACTGGGACTGGAAGAGTCGACGACGGTCTGGAACTGTCTATCCCAGTGCGACCTTGGCCTCTTCTGGGTCACCTGTCTTGAGTTTAGCGACTGGCGATGGTCGAGCCGTGTGTGGAATGGCCAATGCACGTGTCAACGTCATGAACGTTGCATCCTCGATCGAGGACAATGGGGTACGACTTGATGGCCATTCCGATGCCGTTGTCGCTGTTGTTTTACGTGGACCAGCACTCGTCTCGGGGTCTCGAGATCACACGTTGCGAGTATGGGATCTAGGTGCTACTGCTTCAAGGCGGCCTTTGTTGCATTTGTTCTCCTTGTCATCAACTAGCAGTGATCGCGTGGCTTTACATGACGATGACAACGTTGATGGGCCCGTCGTTTCGAACCAGAGCCTCGTGCTGCGTGGTCACTTGGCGCCTATTACGTGTATGGAGCTTGGCCCGGAACGACATCGAGCTCTTGTGGCCTCGGGCTCGGACGATGGCACCGTGCGACTCTGGGACACAACAAACGAGAACAGCGTTGCCCTCTTGAGTGACCACAAGCGCAGCACAAGCTTTAGTAGTGGCAGTGGCAGCGTCAATTGTTTGCAGCTTTTAGCCAGTGAACACGAGTTGGCGGTCGGATATCGTCGTCGAACGCTCGAGATCTGGGATCTCACGGTCTGTCGATTGAAATGGTCAGTTCCAGCGCATTATGGGGCGATTCGAGCCGTCCACGTCGCGGGATCGCGTCTCGTAACAGCTGCAAACGATCGTGTGGTCAAAGTATGGGACGCTGCTTTTCGTGGCAAGGAACAAGCTGTGCACGTACTTGGTGGCCACGGTGGTCCCGTGCAATGTCTGGGGTTGGGTGGTTTTGTGGATCCAAATGTTTGTACGGGCGCATCGGATGGCTGGCTCCACGTATGGGACCTTCGCTCGGTCGAACGAGGTCCTCGGTTAAAAGTACAAGGCCATTGTGGCCCCGTGACGTGTTTAGAACGTGATTTTACCAAGCTCGTGTCGGCAGGAGACGATGGAATGTTACGCGTGTGGAATCTGCACTCAGGAGCGTGTTTGTACGAGATTGAAGCGCATGAAGCGGGCGTCACGTGTCTGGAAATGCACGACTCGGTTGTCTACTCGGGCTCGTGGGATGGCACCGTGCGGGTCTTTGATTTTGACAATATGATGCAGGCGGGGAGCTTGAGATGATCAAAGCTGGGGTGATTGCTTGATCGTACGACTTTTGGGTGTTCGAGCTCGTGCTTTTTTTCAATCGTACGAGTGTGGTCGTACATTTTTTCTTCCTGGCAGCGATCGAAAAAGGTCAAGAGACAAAGAGCTTGCTCGTACGCATATATATATAAATATACCAAGGGCAAGATGAAAGGAAACGCAGATTTGGAGACGATACGTGATCAGGTCTTGAACTATTGTAGAGGTATCCACAACACGTGGGCAAACCTCAAGTTCTGGACAGGGTTAATAAATCCTCATGCGCAGTGAAACAATTATAGCGCTGAAAAGACGCCCTAGGAGCAAGCATTGACTATAAAAAACGACAAGATTCTTGATGTTAG
>MIQA02003015.1:0-22238 GCA_001887855.2 Sclerospora graminicola | reverse complement strand
TAGTCGGTGCAAACTTAGCGTATTCCCTCTCACATATTTTCCGTAGTTCAGGGATCAAAGTCCCTTCATAAATTTCCTTTCGGAAGAGAAAATCAGTCGTGTTCACTTTCTGTGTGATTGATTTTTCCTTGGGTGCGATTTTCGCCGCCCAACTTGACATTGGGGGCGAATCTTGTCCCGCTTGACGAACAGCTGCCTGTCCGATCATTTTCCTTAAGATTCCTTCGAATGTTTGGTTTGACTTCTGCGCGCTGATAGCCGCACCAACAATTCGTTGTTTCCATACTGACCATTCCTGTTTCTCTTTCACCACAATGTGCTCAAATAGCTCCAGGAGACAGTCATTTTCGC
The DNA here is from genome assembly GCA_001887855.2 of Sclerospora graminicola. Lineage (NCBI taxonomy): Eukaryota > Oomycota > Peronosporomycetes > Peronosporales > Peronosporaceae > Sclerospora > Sclerospora graminicola. The sequence continues at coordinate 21,887 of MIQA02003015.1, read as the reverse complement.
CTTTTTTTAATTTCGGCAAGCGTTTTGCACTCGGAGCCAACTTAGACGCTGGAACTTTAGCCTTTACAAAAACTTGCGTAAATAGTTGTTGCATGATATCCAGCCATGCTTTTACCTTCGGTGAGGTCTTGGAAGCGTTTTCCAGTGCAGCCCTCAATGCCCCGGCTAGGTCCTCAGTTGAATTTACTTTGACCTTTTTATTTCCGGATTGTGGTACAGTTTCATCCATGGTTCTGATTTCTGATGTCTTCGATGTACCACCTGTCGAAGTATCCATCGTGGAATCATGTTTACGGCCATCAGCTGAATTCTCCTGGTTCTTCGTTGAATCAGGTTCGATGGTCTCCGTAGTTGATGCATGAGGTTCGTCGACCTCCTTTCCTTCCCCACTCGCCGAGTTATCTTCCTCACCCTCCTTTCCAGGTAAGCCCGATAGCCCTTTTCATCACTCGTCGGGTCGACCGACATGCCACCGCTAGATGGTGGACCGGACCCAGGGTCCGGGACGCGCATTGTAGTAGTAGCTGTTAACGTTCTTGGTTGTTCTGCAGTCCACCTAAGCCAGGTGTGTGCTATAAAGCAAATTGAGAACTGGGGGGTACCTAAATTTGTTGATACTGATACTATAGTTTCCTACCGATACCTAAAATTAACACGTCGGTACGGTTTACTACCGAGATTAACATGGCCGGTATTGGTATACCAAAACTAGTACCGAAATTGGATTTGGCCGGTATCACATACCGGTACTTGTACCAACATTGGACCGCATACCGGTAATTAGTACCGGTAGTGTGTACCGGGCTTGACTTATATAGTTAATAGTACCCGGTTATTGAATAGACATTTTATCCCCACAAGTAAAGTATGTCAGAAGAGGGTTGCATGCCACCATAGGAAACTATTGCCGTTGTAAGACGACGGACGGTAAGTGAGGGAGCATTTGCGCTTTAGTCATTAATATCCTAGTAGATAGTTATCATAGGCTACCACAACTTGTTGTTTATTTTTCTTAACTTCTTCTCACCAACATAAAAGACTGCTTTCATTCACGAAAAAATGCTATATTATAAAAACTAACTACCATAATGCTCTCCTACTCCTTCTTTGGGGTCTAGTCATATCGTTAATATGTTTGCAGAAATTTGCTTACGTTTGGTCATATTTGCTCATGAAAATGTCTCCCCATATATAATTGCTTATAAAACGTAGTTTGGTCATATTTGTTCATGAAAATGTCTCCCCATATATAATTGCTTATAAAACGTATGATAGTGGTGGTGGTGCTGACACTTCTTTGCTCGACATACTCGATAGTAAGCAGATAGAGATACTATTTACTTATCATTTCCATCAGTTTATTGTCCACCTCCTTATCTTTTGCTTGAATGTTAAACGATGCATTAACCAGGCTACATAGATGGGGAGTGTAAGAAACATTAATATCATTATCAACTCTACGACTTTTTTTTGGTATGTTGCAATGTCAATACTAGAAATACCGATACAAAATATTGTCTCTGGATACCGATTTAGTCGGTACTACTGTAATACCGAGATTAGTATGGACGGTAAATACTATCAGTACCGATTACCTAGATTGGCTCTGACGGTGAATACTATCGATACTCAATACCATAATTTCAGACTTCGGTAGTGATAGATACCAACATTACTCAGGGCGGTATCGGTACGGTACTCTTCATACCTAGATTGAAGTTCCCGGTATCGGTATCGGTAGTGTTTAATACCGGTGGTACTACCGGTGGTACTACCGGTACTAACCACTACCGGTACCAATACCGCACACCCCTGAACCCCACCCAGACGTGGGGTTATATTCGAGGGGGGGTTCTATTTGAGAATAAAAGAAAATCGCGTTCACATAAGGAATAGGGTAGGTACCCACTTTAATTAAAACGAAACTCACACAGAGAAAATACAACGATAATAGGATGACTTACCAAACGAAGCATCTATACTGGCTCACCGTGAATGCTTCTGCATGCGCCTAGCTGATGGCATGTGTCGGTGCACAAGCGTAGATTTTAGATCACCCAACGAACATCTCGTATCACACCAATGGATTTGCTCAGGAAGACGGAGGAGACACACCAAACGTGTAGTTTGACTGGCATACCACAGATTAACAGTTGCAAACGTGATGAAGAGCGAGTGTCATTGCTAGAAAAGCGGTGATTGAAGGTGAGACGGACTGCGGCTGGTCGTTTTAAGGAACAATTCAGCAACTAAGACTGTATGTAGACTTGAGAGGTTCGGGGTATCTCGATTTTCTCTTTTTTTAGATGGACAGTCCCTATTTTTATCACTATTGCCGACAATAATTTATAGGACGGCCATCCCTAACCTTCATCGTTATAACATACCATGGGGTAGATCATCTGCATGAATGCTGCCCAAGTATTGTGACACGTAATGTCAAAGGAAGTATCATTTCTACTTCAACAATATGGCTAGCTTACTGATACGGCTGAATTGTCGTAACGAAATGGAACCAATCTCACCAAGCCATATAAACCAACACAAAGAACTGAAATAAATATAATACAATACGAACGGAGTGGAATATACAATCGTTCTCTCTGGATAAAATCGAAGACACTGTTCCCTCTAATTGTTCTCGTAGCACGTGTCATAGTTCGTCGCAAATATTTACTGTCTGCCAACTGTTAACCAACTCAGCTATTTCTCGTCATCAAAATATAACGGAGATGTGCGAGTAGTTAAACGCGGCAGACTGTAACATCGTGTCCTCGGGATATTGGTGATCAGGAACTGCATTTCGTATTTTCACAATGACTCCGGACTTGGCAAGTTCCCACGGCATAAGCTGCCAGCTCTTTGGCCAGTGGCTTCACTTCTCGTCGGAATGCGCTCTCAAGTGCTTTAAACGTTTCACCAATTCTTGACCTACGTAATTACAAAACAATTGCACGCTCTTTGCTCGCTGCCAGTCATACGCAATATCGGTATTATTGTTGCTTTTATAGCAGTCTATTTAGCCCAATTAACTATAGGTACACGTAACAAAAGTGATGTACATGTAACAAAAGCGAGGTACACGTAAAAAGGGGGTGAGGTACACTTTTAATTTGGGAGTTGCTAAGGAGCAGGCAAACCGGAGCAGGTGTACATAAACGATATCGCACAACGTCATAAAAGTGGCTATTGACAGCGCCAGAAAAGTACATGCTGTCTCGTCTGACACAAGCACTAAACATTGGTTTGTACCCCAAATATACACTGTACCAGTCAATAAGTAGTCGTTTCGTTGTTATGTGATGGAAGAATCCCCAAGCTTGCAAGTGCTAGACGTGGGAGAAATGCTGGTGATCGTTGCGGAAGGAGTTCGTGCTTGTTTCCACAGCGATTAGGAGGAAAAGCCCTACAAGAAGAAGCAAGAGATAGATGCGGCTGCTGCGGACAAAAGCGTTAAAGTACATGGATCAAAACCGAGTCAGATATCCGCCTGCTTTTCAATTTGAGGTGTGCAGATGTCACTGCACAAGTATCCGTTTGTAGTCAATTTCTGTATACCGAGTGCCCACTTTTGACAGCAGGGGAGGACGCGACGCGGCCAGATATTCAGACCCGTTCAATTTCGGTCTGCGTTGACGGCAAGCACAATGTTATCCGTTTCTACATATTCCAGTGACTACTACCGGTACATTCCTAAAGAGACGGGAAGCAAGAAAGTTTACAGGATGATAAAGTGCTGACCTTTAATGTGAAGCGAGAATAACCGTTTACGGTGGTGGCAAAACGTGCGAAGAAATGATTCGAAATGGCATGCATCAGGAACATTACTAGACTTGTTCTTTCTAGGAGTATGTGGTGTTTTGTAGGGAGCACAAGTAGTTCTCCTAACAAGTAAGCGAACTTCAAGGAATGTTTTAGCTGCGGTGCTTAATGAGCAACGCTCGTCGTGGATTGTACGTTAAATTAATGACAAGCTTGAAAGCTTAAAGCAAGGGTTCCGCTTTTTTTAAGACGACAGGAAGTAAAATGAAAGATTATATGTTTTACCCTTTCTTCTTCCTAACCTGAGAGTTCATATTGGTTGGCACAGTGTACCATAGACTGTCGCTGTGCGATCTCGTTTATGTACACCTGCTCCGGTTTGTTTAGCAACTCCCTTTTATTTTCCCTAATTAAATCGATAATTAATTTTATGCACCGTACTGTTAAATTGGGTGGTTTGTAGAATTAACCCCAGCTGGACCTGGGGTTCTGTTCAAAGGGGGGGTTCAAATCGAGGGATGGGGTTCTAATACAGGTTTTACAGTAGGTACTATTGCAGCATACAAATTTGAAGATAAACCAACCAAGTAAGTACCATGTTGGAACCGCAAAGGACGGCATGGGTTTTTCATCGTTTGATCGGCACTCAGTAGAGATGCCCATGCAGATATGCATGCTGAAGCTCGTGTTGATTCTTGTGTTGTCAGTTATGTTCTCATTACCGGATTCTGATAAAAACGACGTGTTCAATGCAGCAGCACCTTAAACATCGGGAGGCTACCCGTCCGTCAGATACGTGCATCGGCCAGCAATTTTTTTGTGCTACAATCGGGTTTAAAGATGCGTCCGATTCTGTGGTTGTGATTCAGGATGACGGTACATTGTGGTGGAGGATGTAAGTTATATGGAATGAAGATCACTGAATATTAGAAAGAATAGGGGCGTTTTTCTGATGATACAACAATTTTAGCCTGCCGACTTTGCAAAGTACTCTAGTAGATACTAAACGTGACAGATAAAGCAGCAATCCCACAAGCACATTAACCCACTTGGGCTACACTTTTGTGTGAGTTTTTGGGTAAAAATAGGTCCTGTCAAAATAGGCATTCTGGATTAGGCATTCTGTACTTTTTCTTGACACACTACTCCTCCCACCGTAATTAGTCTGTGCCAGACTAATTTCGAACCTATGAAAAACACACAAGCACAGAAACACACAAGCACACAAACGAGGGTAAGGAATCTGCTGTGCGTCGTCTACATGTATATTAGTATACAGTACCGTAAAAGTCGGATCCAGATGGACATACGGATCGAGTGGGACACCACCAATCTGTAATGTTGACACCCCACCCACATGTCAAAATCTGTCGAGGTTTATTACCGAATTACTGTACGCTCCACACAAGAAGGTACAGACCGGAAGTCACGGGGACCCCAATAACCCCAATAAACCTCAAAAATTGTTTTGGACACTGGATCCGACTTTTACGGGTACTGTATATTAATATCATAAGAACGGAGTCACCAATCACCGTGTCTATGATTTGGAGGCTTCTCCTCGTACACTACGACACAGAAAACCGATTATCCCTTGGCTATATGCCATCAGCAAACTAGAGAATATTCTCTGGTCTGCGTTCGAGATCAAAAATTTGTGGATTATTCCAATTCATGGTCGTCTGCACTGTACGCCGTCATCGACCTCGCACCGTTTGCCGGACTTACAGTCATTGCAGTGTAGATGCTGGCGTCTTTCATTATTGTCATGCTCTCGGGTGACACGTTTGAAGCCATTATGACGTACAAGGATGACCGCATGAAGACGATAAAAGAAGTATTTAACGCAATTCAAATAGTACAGCTCAATTCGTGAGAAGACAAATTTGCTGCTAAAATCCAGCAGCAGCGCGCGATAGAACTATCGGCAATCAAGCGATTCATGTACCTTGGGGCACTCAATATTTTCGTGCTATAGATCTCCTCTCGCTATTTCAGCTGTTTCGTTTGCTGTGTATGCTATTGTTATGGAGAAAGAGCTGACTGCTGCCAAAGTATTTTCTGCTATCGCTCTATTTAATGCTTTACGGGGCCCACTTCGAGGTTTACCTACTGTTATTCAGACGTGTAATCAAGTCAACGTTTCATTAGATCGTTTCTCTGATTATCTAGCTCTTGATGAGTTTTTCTCGACCAATGTCAGACGAGATGACTCCGCGCTGCCTGTTGATGTTGTTATTGTAATCAAAGATGGGACTTTTGGGTGGGCGAAGAACACGGCGCTTTTTAGCCGCATAAATCTCACGTTAAGGCGAGGCGACTTAGTAATCATTCACAGGAGCCATGGATACAGAACATGACGAACCGTAACAACATCCTATTTGGCTTGCCGTGCGATAAACAAAAGTATGAGCGAGTTGTCTCTGCTTGTGGCTTGCTTCCAGATCTGTAGCTTTTTCCGGGTGGCGATGCAAGAGAAATTGGTCAAAAACGTGTCAATTTGTCGGGCGTGAGGAAAACAAGACTATGCAACGTAGTATTCTTCTGTTCGACAAAGACGACTTGAACAATGGCGGAGAGTCTCCACCCGCTCGACCGAGTCATTTGTTCAACGCAGGTGGCAGCACATTCAGTTTTGACAATTTCCTGTTACCGACTCCAAATACGGTGAGGACGGTGAATGGAGTGTGAAATCACTCACGTCATTTCATTGTACAGGTCTAACAGTGAAAACGTTGAAGACAAGTTGATAAACTCATGAAATTGAAGCGACTCAACTCTTGCGTAAGGGTGTGTAAATTTTGAGGTAGAACATGCTGATACTTACCCTTTCTAATTTTGTCCGGTGATAATTATTTCCTAAACTTAATCCATCTTGCACCATTTTCTTCAGGATGTCTTATTGTTTCGCTTCGTAGCTTCGATTCATCGTCAAATACACGCTGTCTTTTGTCCCCGAAGAATGTGCTCAGACGCCCCAGCGTTCGAAATCTTTTTGCGGTTCCTTAAATAGGGCGGATACGAGTACATTGTGCCCATCTTGCGCAAAGCAGTACAAAAGGATCATAGAAACGGAAGGTGAGCAGACAAAATCTTTACAAATCTCTCTGTACTCACACTAGCGTGCACATTTTTGGTTTTGATAGACGACACTCAAGCGATAATCCACGAAGAACAACAACTCCAAAAGTAAATCGATAATATGAAACCGAGCTTAGCCGTTACGCAACAGCATGTAGCTTGATGAGCTGATTGTCTGGATAATACACGCACTTGAGTGAGAAATAACATGTTTACTTCTAATTGTAGTAATATTAGTGCCTTGTGTCCAATCGGAAGATTGTGACAGTCCCATCCAGGGGCACGACGGCGCCATGTCAACTGGTGTTTTTCCCGTATACTTTTACAGTATACCATATGCTACTGTGAGGATGATTTGCGATGTATCGCAATATCGCAACGTGTGACACATACTAAATTATTTAATACATGTTGCCAATAAAGAATGATGTCAAAAGCAGAGCAGCTTCACAGAGGGTGGGCTTCCTGTAAATCGATCCCGCTGATATCGATGGTTTTGAAGACGCTCTTGCTGAATTAGAGATATCGTAAGAAAGATTAATACAGGTCAAGATAAAATAACCATTATATTTTTGAGCACTATTTCAACTTGTTCTTTATAAATCTTTGGTAAAAAATCGTACCAAAACAAATTTAGGCAGCCTTTAGCGCTGTGACTAGCCTGGTCAAAAACTGACTGGCGCTACAGAAGTTATTATTACTTGGCAGCCTATCTTCAATCTTTTTAAAAGTCCGTATTCGCTTTTCGCCCAGACGCAATTGTTTAAACTAAAGTAGAACACGACTAGCTCATCCGACTTCAAAGTTTTATTATCAAGATGGAAAAGCCGAGACTGCTTATGCATTTTGGTGGCCTCGGTTAGCGTATTGCTTGGATACCAGCCATATTGCCAAGCAAATAAGGAGCATTTTCTAATTCGTTTTTCTAATTATTTTTTTCTTCTTGCCCATAGAATAGAACAACACCTAAGATCAATTTTTAAACTAAAACTCGTCCCAAAAGCATTTCTAACAAAATCCTAACCCAATAGAAACTATCAGTCGTGTGTGACCAGGGTTTCGAGTCCTTTCGAGATTGCAATTTGCACCCCTGCAAGTTGCATGCAAATTGCGGGGGCAATTTATCGCTGTGATAAATCATCTCATAATTTCTGCTGAGGGGTAGGTAAATAAGGGATATGAGCAGGCCTGCAAACTAGGACTTTTTCCTAATTTTCTATTTTGAGCTTAAGTAGGACTTTTAGAAAATCAAATCTAGGACATGCATTTTATTTATTAAGTACTCCTCCGGTGCCAAATAACGGAAAGATCGGTTTGAGAGGGTGGGTAAAATTACTGAAAGAAGTGGAAGTTGATATTCATCAAGTATTATATTATGATTATATAAAATATTAATACAATATTTAAAGTAGTGTCACCTAACCAAATCTCGCAAGACTAAAAAGACTACAAAATTCTACAATAAATTATTAATCATGGTATTTATATTGGCCTTGCTAGGAAACATGATCTTCGGGATATGGAGTTTGCTTGCGCGAGCTGTATGTAAAGAATATTCGTATTATAGAAGAAGGAAAGCCGTTGTCACCACCAACGACACCCGCTAACTTAGATGATGTAAACTGCGTTCAAATAGCGGCTTTGCTACAATGTTGGCTTCGGGCAACGGCTGCGCGGAAAAACAGCATCAAACGAACGTAATGGCAGCTCGTGGACTTGGTCAAGTCGTTCTGCATCATTTATACTCGGCATCCACAAAGAATGATCTCAATCCGACGCCAATTGAAGTCGTGGCGGGAGAATTCGGAAATGAGGAGAGGCTATTGATTTATTCACAGGACCATATCTTTGTTGGTTCCTGGTCGATTTTAAAACGGTTGGTACCAGGTTGTAGCGTACGTAACTGGTGTTTATTATATACAATCCGATTCGCTGGATTCTTATTATAGGTTGAAATAGATAATTTAAAGTGTGAAACTTTGGCACCGGAGGAAGTATACTATAGTGACCACTTAAATACGATCGCAGCTTTGCGCGCTAAATGGGTTCAAGGGTCTGTTCTATATGAATGACGTAACAATGCCTGGTTTAACGATCGTGTACAGGTAAAGTGTGCTAAGCCTTTTTATTTCACGTATTTGACGTTTGAAAGGTTTATGACACTTTCTTACGGCTATGTCTTATAGGTTGTGGCTGTGGTGGTGGGTGGGTCCACATTTTTTTATAAAATTCTTCGGTTTGTCGTTCTTATTGTTCCTCCGTATAATTTCTGAGTGATTTTTATAGTGGTTTCTGTTATCGATTGACTCCACCACATTATTAAAATTATTAGCAATTCTGTGTAAGGGGTAGCATTTTTACCAATTCCATCATTGGCAAAGACGCATCAAGTAATAGTAATGTCCATTGTGCGTGGCATTTCTATCTTGACCAGAGCAAGTAAGTCATGATATTTCTAGGGCTTATGTATTTTGGGATATTTATTCAACCTAAAATGCTGTTTTCAACTCGGACTTTTCAAATTCTCTAATTAGGATATTTGGCCCAAGTAAGTCCTCAGGTGATTATGTATTGTGGGGATATTTTCAATCAAATTAGGATATTTGGCACTTGATATAATCAAATAACCTTATCCTTAACCGGGGTTGCTTGCTTGTTCCCTGTCATCATGCACCCTTTTAGTCTTACTTATGAAAGATGATGATGAAGCCGCTACCCGTGGTGCAAGCGGTGGTATAGCAGACTTCCAGTTCTGGGAGGGACACTTTCTTCTTCTGATGATCCTTTCGACTTTTCTTTCGTCTGTGATGATGCTGATGAAAATGGGAGCGAGAGCAGTGACATTAACAATAGTGATTCCTCCGCTGACAATTAAGAGTTAAGAAGGGCTCTCAGCCACGTACTGCTTTTTGCCACCTCCTGCTCTCCCTTCATTATTTTCCAGCATTTTTCAAAAGCAAGAGTTTGATAGAATGTAGCATGTAACTTCTACTGCCTCTCTACAGCAGGAACGACAAAAGTGAGCTGCCTATCGGTGATCAAAGCGCATTTATACATAATACGTCGCTCTAGGCGGCTCTAACGGAAATTGGTTTCTCACGTGATATTCACGCAATGTCGCATGTAACTTGCATGTGAGTATACAACTTATAATAAATTGCATGCAATTTCGAAACCCTGTGTGTGACACAACATGTTACGGTACGCTGTACTCACGTTATGGTACAGGGTTTGTGTGACACTTAGTTTAGTTACCAAGTTATAACTTAATCTGGCACAGACTATTTCCGAAAATCCCTTAATTAGTCTGGGTTCATTACTCTAAAGTATATCTTATAGACGTCGATATCTTAAAGGTGACGCTCCTTTATTTGAAGCAGTTTCGAGGCATTTGAGATTTTCATTTTGTACACACTAGAAGGGTTGTCAAAAATTGTAGTGTGCACAGTATCAAAATGGCGCGCCACCAAGGACGAACAAAACATGCTTTATTTTTATTTTAGCGATGGGAACTGCATTATTATGCAATTGTTTTATTTTACTGGTCTACATACACTTTCAAAGCTAGATTAGTTTCCAAGTAAAGTCAGATTTTAGATCTTAGGAAACCAAGGTTTCATAGCTGGGAATTGAGAAGTAGCTTCCTTGAGGACTAGCCATGCGAAAGGAGTCAGACGCTTCGTCTTATTCTTCAAACGGCAATGGTCTTCAGGTCTTCAGCCAATTCAAATTCAAAACATTAAAACTGATTTTCATTTGAATTAGATTCTGACAATAAGCTCAAAGCTCAATTACGTTGCAGTTTCTATAAGATCATCACGAATTGGATCTTCCAATTTAGACGTCGTCAATTACTCCAGCAACTGTCTTAGCTGTTGCTGTAAGTACCCTGTCGGAATCGTTCCGAATGGTAAATTGCTTGATCAATACACTGTGGGACCGTCTTTCATCGACCGTAGGCCAGTCAAAACAAACTCTTTTTCCTGTATAAAAGAAACAATTGAAAATGTTACAAAGCTTGATAAGAATCGAGCCAAAAGTTGATACGACAAGCTTCCTTCCGTGGTGGAAGTATCGGTATTCCGTAAAATCTTCTTAAAATTCGCTAGCGTGCCATCCACCAACGCCCACGTTTCTTCTTCGCACTCGTTTTCTCGCAAATCAAACTTTAAAAACACGAGTTCGAGCAAGAATTCAAAGTAATACTGGATCGCAGCAACACGATCATTGCTTTCTAACGATTTCCATGCATGAGGGTTTTCAAATAATTCGTACAGGAGCGTGACAAATTCTCGCGTTGCCGGGTACGTTCTACTGAGCGACTCGTAATGCTCCCGTTCATTGATAAGAGCACCTAGAATGAGCAGCAGAAGATGCAAGAGTTAGATGAAAACATGACAGATTGGGAAATATACATTAAAATATGACGTGCTTATTCAGTAAAAAATTGCATTGCCTCGGGTCGTCGCAGCATTGCGAAACCGAATAAGCAACCCTTCTTACCGCGTGCTGCTAAATCATCCCCTAGAAACCGGCGCAGTGGCGTGGTTGGGTCAGATCTGAACCACCAAACCAAAATTTGGACCCGATTAACAAAAATAAGCAAAAATATCTTATAGGCGACGCGCTTATAATTGAAGCAATTTGGTGTCATGTACCCATCGTCAATAAGATATACTTTAGAGTAATAGTCTGGTCCAGACTATTTAAGGTAGCACAGCTTAACTCAGGTTCAAAGTTAGTCTGGCACAGACTAATTACGGTGGGAGGAGGAATTTATTTCGCTAAATATGCATCTACACCGGCGGAACTATTTTAGTGACAAATCCGTAATAAATACACACAATTCACCGGTTGAGCACTGGACCATTTCTTGCAAAATTTGTCGCAGATCTGCGTGCGAATTTTCAAATTAGCGAAGAGTAGATATTTTTGAATTGCTGCAAGAAACCGGTGCCTGACATGGAACGTCAGGGTCACCTCGGTCAGAGGCTTCTAACCAAAGGGCCGACCAATTTCGCGAAGCCACACTGACCTTTCAAAAAATGTTAAATGGGTGGGCAAAACAGTGTCATCCATGTCTGTGTGTTTTGGATGAAAGTGCCTATATAATTTTATAACCGAGGATATGTTGACACAGCCGACCTCTTCAAGCCAACTGAGATGGCGACCACCATCTAATCAATCAGATGCCCCCCTTTTTCAGCCGAGCAGTTCCAGAACAGAGGTAATCTTAACCCTCAATAGAAAAATTCAACCAAGATACGGCTGAGTAAAAATTTGGACTAAAAAGATGAGAAAGTAGTAACAGCAGCGCTAGAACGCAGACGACGGAGGAATCAGTCCCAGGGCCCGGATTGCTACTACGTCCGTCTCGGACCAGAACCTTGATGGGAGAGGCTACAGCAAAAGTGTCATTACTGTGGGCCATACTAATTTGGCACTCATCGAAATTAGTGTGGGCTTCTCTTATCCTGCACCCACGCTAATAATGTCGCTGCGAAATTAGTATAGACCATACTAATCGTGTCAAGCAAAAATAGCGTGGGTGTGGGAGCAATTTTCTCTAGGGGTGTGATACACTTCAATATTATAATATTCTAATAAAATAGAGGAGCAAGCTCTGGAGCTCGCCCATTGCATTGATATTTAGATAATCATTTCCAGAAGACTGAGTATATTTACGTACCTCGGCTATGAGTTGTGAGGTGTAAATAATAACCACAGTTATTGTGTGATAGAATTTAGATACTCAACCTCCACGTTCCTGATACTAATCTGTTGATGACGCTTATTTTGTAATTGCATTATTATTATCACTATGTGTGTACTACCGATAAAGAAAGCGTTGCTAGTCAATGATATCTTTGGAGATCCTTCTCCGCTAATGCTCTATCATTGTTGCTAAGCAATCACTATGATGTTGCTCTACCATTCTTGCTAAAAAAACATTTATTAGAGATGTGGGTACTACGTCAAAAACATTTATTAGAGATGTGGGTACTACATCAAAGTAATATCATTGAAGTTATCGAGGTGGCATGTACATGTAATAGGAGCATTAATGGGAGAAATGCCGATAGGAAGCTACGATAATACGATGCTTTTCTAATACTTTATTGGACTAAGCTTCACAATGTATGTGAAAATACAACTATGGCATTTTTCTTAATAAATCGAGGGTTGTCGTGCATTAAGCACTTAATTTTACAAAAACGAAAGATTTCATCGACACTTGATACATGTCGTTTGTTAAGAATGACGGGTTTGAAAAGAGTAAATCGCAAAACCATCACTAGTCAGAGCATCAATTTTGAAAACCAGCACCTGTCGCAAAACAAGCACCTCGAGTCTTCAAAGTAATGCCCACGCTAAGACCTAATGATCATGTACCATAACAAAGGTACAACGTACTGTAATGAATATCAGTATGTAACGTGTGCACAAAGGACAGCTTCGCACTCCACATGAACTATTTGTACAAAGCTTTGGTCCATCAGTAAGACAGAACGTAATGGTATAGAAGATTAGATATTATTTTAGGGTTGAATTAGAGCGCAAGGGGGGCAAGCACTTTGCTGTTTAGTAAAGAGTAAAAAAAAACCAGGGCATCAAATTTGAAGTATGATATGTAGTGACGACCTGATCATGGTCGCAAATTTTGCGTGTATATTACGCTATCAACGAGATTATTTAATGATACACAATAGACCACCTAATCGAATAGTACTTTTATGATCTGTTCTTAGGTTTTATTAGATATAAACCTGTTATATGCTTTGTTCTTTGGTCTCAAAGTCAAATACCAACTAATTTCGAAATAAATCATTTAGACCAATCAAATTCGAATTTAATGTGTCATACTCGAATTTTCATAGTTTCACATTAAATATCCACTTTTATTCATATATCCAACTTGATTCGAGTTTAACCCCTCTTCCGTAATGACAGTCATATTGCTGACCTTAGAATAGAATATAGAGGAATTCTGCTAGAGTTTATGAAAAAGAAGAGAAGGAAAATTGGCTAACTCTTATTTTTAAGTATCAGTATTTGATAACTTAGCTCGATTCGCTAGAACGCTCGTGGTGTTAATTTTTTAAAGGTGGAGCAACCAGCAACTTGCTTGGTTATACATAATGACTATTGTTACCCAAAGTGCAACTCGCTATACTGCAATTGTGCAAGTGAAACTAGTGATGAATAAACTGCCTAAGTTTAGGTTACACTTAAAAACAACTTGAATGCATTTGACCCCAATTTTTTATGTGGTGTTAAAGGGTTTATTGAGGTGGGATGAAGTAAAAAAAATAATAAAGTGCTCATCCCATGGCTGGTTTGGGAAGCTAAACGATAACAATACGGAAGAGGACGAACATAAAAGATTTCGGTATATTATACGAGTTTAGAGGAGCAAAGTAGTGACTTTGACGACAAAATGCTGATTCAACACCACTAAATTAATTTAAATATAGTGTAGTGTGGCACACACGATGATATGCCTAATTTCGAAAAGACTGAGTCATATCGAAATTGACTCGGTATTTTACGACTTTGCAGATTTGGTACTTAATCGAATAGGATTTACCAAATGATTATGTAATTGACGTATAACCAGGTATATATCAATGTGGCAGTCTTTGATTTGATGGTCTAATATGAAAACTAAGGTAATCGTCTTGCCGCGGATTGCCAAGCGATTCAGGACACGATAGTGTTTGACCTCGAAGATCGACGATGGAAAATCTTGTGTGCTTCTTTGCTTTTACCGTTTCACAAATTCCTGATCGAGACTGTCTTCAAAATATTAGAATTTTGCACTCCCATGTGCACACAATGTGACAAACCTCCCAATGGCTAAACTTGTGTCGTGGCACGACTGTGCGCGTACCAAGTAACCACGCTCCTCGACAAACTCCAAGCTGCCCCAAAACATCAAATCAAGCCAAATGCGGTGATCTTTTAGCGCAGTAGCATTTTTTGTTCTGTGCCTCATGTCCTAATTTGCACTATTTCACTTCTAAACAGCAATCGCTTGCTCCCTTGCGCTGGAATTCAACCCTTAAAGTAGAATCTACTCTTCAAAACCAGTACCTTTTGTTTTATTTATGGACCATAGATTTGGAGAATTGGAAGGCTACGCTTTCGGCTTGTGGAGTGCAAGGCTATCCTTTGTGCGCACGTCACATACTGATAGATTCATTACGGTACGTTGTACCTTCTTTATGGTACAGGTGATTTAGGGCTTAGAGTGGGCTTTTCTTTGAAACTACGAGGTGCTTGCTTTGCGACAGGTGCTGGTTTCTAAAACTGATGCTTTGACTGGTGCTTGTTTTGCGATTTAAAAACTCCCCATAAACAGAATGTAAGAAACTAATGTGACTTATTTTTGAATATTAGGTAACAAGTTCAGTTAGGTGGCTTTCTTCTATATGATTCATTTTTAGCAATAAAACATGCACCATAACTATATATTATAACTTAGTATAAGTGAATTTATCAAGTTAACTTTTCGTCACTAAATCAATTCGAATTATCTCAATTTCGTCGTATATATCGTAGTCAATCCGGATATCACCAAACCCCTTATCAGACTTTATGTGGATGCGCACCTGGCATTGTCTGCAGGGTCTGGTAAATTTACGAGCAGGTTGTTCGCGAGCTGACGCGTCCTATAAACGGCCAGCTTAATCGTATTTCCGATTTCAATATGGAGTACTAGTACGTCTTTGTGACAGAATTGCGTATGAATCTGACGATTACTTGCTATTTCGTGCTGTGACGAATATTCAGGTCTGTTATCTTACGGATAGACGTGAAAACGTAAGATCGCTTGTGAACGAGATTTTGTTTAAGAAATTGCTTCAGAAAACTTGTCACCCGCGTCAGGTGATGACACCGCTCATTAAAGTTGCTAGTGCTCTGGTGGCTGCTCTGTACCACAGCCTTGGCACTAAAGTCGGAGGCGTTTTTCTTGAGAGTTTGGTGCGCAAACTCCTAGCTAGAGTGGATGAAGAGAGAGAGCGACTCAGCAAGTCTCAAAACGATCTCGATGATGAAGACGGTAGAACGTCAAAGGTTCCTGTAAACTTGATGTTGTTCGTCATGATGTCGTACAATTTCGGAGTCGTGCACTTTGTTCTCGTGTACGACCTCTTTCGATCATGTATGGACAGCTTTACGCCGACCGATATCGAGCTTATTCGCCAAATTTTGAAAGTTGGTGCACTTAGCTTCGCGGGGATGATGCCGACGCTTTACGGCAAATGGTTGCTGCAGTTCGGCAGAAAGTGAATGAAACGCAAGCGCATGACGGAAAAGAACCTGAAAAAACATGTTCGGTTCTTTATCGACCTCATTTATAACCTCCAAAAGTCGTCCAAGCGCAATAAGAGCGGTACTGCTACTGAAAGTGCTAGCGGTGTTGCATTAGATCTGTCTTCACTTAAAAAGTGGATTGGGCGAGTGAAGCCAAGGTGTGGAAATACTAACAATGCGCTGCGGGTATCGTTGCGTGAGCTGCTTAGCGCCGATGAGAATGGTCGGTGGTGGATAGTCGGTGGTACGTGGGTCGGCTACCAGCAACAGAATGATAGTGCGATAAATGGTGATGACAGTAATGGCACTGCACGCGAGAACGACCGACTATTTAAACTAGCGGAAAAGCAGCACATGAAAACAAACATCCGAAAGAAAATATTTGTGGTGCTTATGGGTGTGAGTGACTGCTTGACGCCTACGAACGGCTTCTGCAGTTACATCTCAAGGGAAAACAGGAACGTGAGACTGTACGTGTGATGCTGCACTGTTGCGGCCAAAACAAATTTAGCAGGTATTACCTAGTGCTGGCTGAGAAACTGAGGTTTACTTTTCAGCTCGCGTTTTGGGATACTTATAAGCAGATGGAAGCGCAAAACGAACGAAGACTCTACAACGAGTTTCAAGTGATTTTAGGTTTGATATTGAGCAGCAATTTGTCATTGTCCTGTCTTAAGGTGCTAGATCTCACTTAACTGGAAGAAAAAATGAGTTTCTTCCTGCGGGTTTAACAGGAGAGGATTTTGAAGATGGAAAGCGAATTGGAAATGGCGCAAGTGTTCCAGCGCCTACTGCAGATTAAAAAGACACAACTAACAATTGACGGTCTCGCCGTTTATCAGCACTTAACTAGCTTCCGCGGCGAACCCGATATCAAAAATCTTTTGCTGGAAACGCGGGCTAAGAGTGTCAAGCGTTTGCTCGACCATCTCGCCAGGTCTGCCGTATCGACCGAAAACTGAGCATAGAAAGTACTCCCTCCGTCCCAAAGTTATTGTCCGATTCACAGTTTTTTCGCGTCCCATTTTTTTGTCGTATTTTTATTAGTGACGCGTTACAGTCGGTTGCAATGAATGTTCTTCTTTACACCCAAGCCACAGGTGCTCTTGAAGGTAGGCAAGCCATCATTTGTATAGTACACCTTTTTTCAGTCATTTGCACCAAACCCGCAATGATCTGCACCTCGCCTCAATGAATTGCACCGTCGACTCTTAAATTCTTATATTTCGTTATTTATCGTACTTGAGAGGTTATATTTAGTAAAGTGCACAAATGGACCGCCAAAGGCGCCGCTATAGTATGGAAACCCGGCTCTTCACAACGCGCTCGTCCAGCTTGTACAACCAGCGAATCTCCACGAGCTTACCCGTCGGGGTGTTATTATGTGTCACAAATTGTGTGGCAATCGCAAATGGACGGGTGTTCTGGATCTTGAATTCCTTGCCAGGACCGAAGTGCCCATGCATAAGGGTTTATTGGAGCAACCTTTATTGTCACACCAGCCCGAGTATTTGCATCAGTCGATTCGCAGTCGTTATCCGCAGTACACGTTGTTTGGGCTTTGACCGTGAGTTCCAATAGTTGTAGCCATGGTGTTTGCCTGCCAAATGTCCATACCACTGCAGCAAGGACGTTGGCGTTTATCAGATTCGCCTCAACATTGTTAAAAAAAATTTAAGTATTTTGGGCACTGGGCGTCACAGTAACCCGTTCCATACTTGGCACCGGCGGTATTGCTTGGATAACGCGATGTCCCGTCGTCCGCGTCCATCTTGACGAAATAAAAGGCGCCGTTGGAACCCCAAGACAAGCCAGACCTGTCGACTTCAAATATAACTCCTGATTTAGCAGCGGGAATTGCTTGTATTTCGTTCCCAATGTCTCCAACATGTACACACGGGGACATTTCCTAGGAATGAGCATCAGCAAGGTCAGCTCATCACCTTGAGTCCGAACGTCTTCGTAGGAGTAGCCTTCAAGCCCGCAGATTTTAGTGCACTCGATAGGAGTTGAACAAACGGAAGCGTTCCACTTGTCATCATCAATGCATCGGTTTTTCATTTTGACTGCGGCGATGGTCGTAAGCACGATAGCGGCACACCCGACGAAGGGTTTTTAAACTTCGTGAGTCAACTGACGTCGGGAAGAAGTTAAGTGAAAAGTGAGGATCGATCTCGTCCTCGTAAGACATGTTCGAGCGTAGAATAGCTGCAGAGCTTTGATTCTATCACGAAGTCAACTTAGGTATCCTAAGTTGTTCGCTCGCAAGAAACACACACCCATCAGAAAATGATCAGGCACGCTAGGCATGATATAGTCATGCAACAATGAACGTATCAGAAAAAAACGACCTGATGTTGCAAATATTGCGCGTACCGTATAGCCTTATGTAAGAAAATATTTCGGCATGTGTTCGCCCCTCTAAGGACCCTGAAGTCATCGATCCAGGTTTTGGGTCCCTGTGAGCGTACATGTTGTTTAGATCAGTGTGCGTGACGTAGTACTGTACTCTAGTCGAAAGGAGTTGGCAGGCTTTGCAATGCGCACAAAACTAGGGTCAAGCACAGTTGTTTTTACACGATAGAACGGATCGTATCCGTTTGCTCGACATACTACGCAAAACCATGCACCACTCGACTGCATCAAGCACATACAGCACGATATATACCGTCGTCAGTCCTGATTAACTTACTCACCGTTATCAATTGGTGGCATTTGGCATGAAGTGCAGCCAAGCCACGATCAACACAATAGATTACCCTTTCCAAAACATTTGGCATCGTGCTGAAACATTTCGCATTATCCCTCGAGCTTTATCAGCAGAAAGCTAAAACCATCACAATTGAAAAACAAGCGTTGCACTTCTCCCTCTTATTCCTTGTCTCCCAATCGTCGACTGTTTACAGTAGTAATGGTCGGCATCATTTTAGTAAATATGTGATTTATCTTGATATCAAGTTTTGCAGTGTATCATTATGGTGCAAATCATTGAGGCGAGGTGCAAATGATTGCGGGTTTGGTGCAAATGACTGAAAAAAGTTTACTTCCTCTGAGCGGAAATAAACGCAACAAAGACCTTCAAAATTAAATATCTTTTTAAATACTGTGTGTGTTAGAATCAATCTGACTGGACCAATCGATTGGCCCTTGCCTTCCTCTATATTTCTATTTCCTTATTGATTTTTTTTGGAAAGAAATGGTTGTACTACCACGTCCCAAAGTTCACAGGTCAGAGTTTTTGAAAACTCAAATTCCGCCCAGCAAAGATGAAGCCGCCTGGAGATGTATCACCACTGTCATGCGAAAGTTTGACGATACAGAACGCTGAAAAAATATTGTGAAGCTTCTGAAGCGCCCTATAAACGATGATACGTCAAGAGGGGATCTGGCTGAACTAGCGGACAAGGAAGGTCGTCACAGGTCGAAAATTGCGAGAAGATGGACCAAATTCAAGCAGGCGGCATCTAAAGGGACCAAGAATAAAGTTTGCTGCTGCAGCAAGAAAAACCGCGTCTTCAGACGAAGGTAAGTTGAGAATAGTTACAGAAACGTGTAGTTGAAGTTCGTGCGAAGGATCGTCAGGTGGAGAGACGCACCGCGGAGCTCGCGGGTTTCTTCGAGTACCTTGTAAGGACCTTTGACAACAGAAGGAGAGCTTAGCCGAAATTCCGGGGCCGTACCAAACCTATGCTATTTGCAAAAAAAAAGTATAAGTGACTTAGATTTTGGCCTTGGTTTTGTCAGTGATTTTACAATGGACTTCGATAGTATGAACAACATAAATTACGTTGATAAGAAGTGGCTCATTGAAGATATGGATAATTTGTCTTACGTCGTTCTAACAGACGAAAAAGCCCCCGCCCGACAGCGGAGAAGCAAGCGGTTTTATACGGATATTTAAATTTGAAAGTCTTTGTTGCGTTTATTCCCGCAAGAGGTAGTACATGCTCATAAAGGTAGACAAGACATTATTTATAGAGTACAGTACTTGCTTGGTAGGGCTTTACCGATCAATGTGTTGGACCAGACCCCGGTTGGTGTTATGCATAGATGAAGAGCGCACAGTAGTTTAGAATGTTGCCATGCTTTATAGCAGTTGTTTGTATATACTCGTACACCGCTCGCCGTTGTCATTCAGTCAAATTCTTCTTCTTCATAGGAAATATAGCTTCATGGATACCTCATCTTTAACCACTTCGCATTCATGCAAAAATGGTCCGGCAAAAGAAGAACTTGCATCAATGCGACTTTGATTTCTTTCATAACCAGCTCCTTGATCCTCAGACGCAGGAGCGAAATTCATATATCTACCGGTGCTCTGTCAAATGACCCCCAAATTGAAAGGTAGTTTTGATGCCAAAACTTCCGCTAGCGGAAAGCGTAAAACCCCAATGTATCATAAAAAAAATCTGAATCTGAAAGCCGTTTTAAACTCTATACTTTGATGTAAATATGAGCAAAACAACAGTATTTTTCTTAATCTCACTATTAAACAACCATCGGACAATATTTGTGAGTATTACTTAAATTATAAGTAATACTCACAAAGAAGTATTACTCAGTACTAGTATGTTATTACAGTCATACCTCCCAATGAGGACTCCCCTACGTGGTACAAATCCTTTATCTGAACCCACAAGTGTCTGCACCAATCAACACACAGTATTTTTGTATGGACAAGCGAATTCCCCCTTTACCTGGGCCATTGCATAAAGTAGTCACCACTTAAGCCTTGGGCGCCAGACCTATTATGCAAAAAAAATGGTCTTCTAAGCTCCATCGCGAGGTTAACTTTTGAATTTAAAGATTTGCTTTCCAAAATGTATAGGCCAGCACATATCCGCCTTCTTCTTCCATCATAATTGACATCTAAGTGGGTCGTCAGTTGCCGGTGTGCGAAGGAGAGGGTCAACAATGCACAGCGCACACAATCCTGCAAGCGCGTGCTCTGAGTCAAACTAGCAGCTTGGCTGCTCTATCGACTGCCATACTGGCCCAAAAACCATCAAGATGGAGTGAAGACGACCAAGGCACAAAAGCTGCATATCTTTCGCGTACTCTTTGCAATTGCAGCAATTCTGTATTAGTGTGAAAGGAAAAAGTGAATTTTCTCTTAAGTAAATCCGTCTCGCACTTACTGCTACCATTAGCGCTGGTAGTCAGTCTAACCGCTTCTATGAGTTCCTCTGTTAGGGCTCATCATTTTGTGAATGTAGCTAAGGTATTTTAAAGAAGTACTTTTGGCAGATTGAAATTATTTCTTGTCTACGAATCGAATGTAACGTAAAACACCAGTTTTTCGCAGGAAATTGGGTACCTTAGCTAAATTAGGATAATTTTGTTCAATCAGCGGACAGGTGGAATCCGCATGAACCAATGAAAAGCTCTAATCATGGACTAGGTGGTGGTGTAAAGGGTTATCCTTAGAGATGTCTCTGGAAAAATATACAAGCTGACAAAAGTCGACCAAAAACCCACCAAAAATATCGAAAACACCAGTTTTTCGCGGCATAGAAATGTCGTTTAAAAACCTAAAAGCTGACATAAGTCGACCAAAAATATCAAAAACAGCAGTTTTTCGCGGAAAATCTTTACTGCGAAAAACTGCTGCTTTCGATTAATCAGCCAATCGTGGGACGCGTAGCAAAAATACACACATATAATTGGTCAGCTTATGTTTCCTGCGGAAAACTGATGTACTGCGGAAAACTGATGTTTTACGTTAC
>MIQA02003014.1:0-41014 GCA_001887855.2 Sclerospora graminicola | reverse complement strand
TAAAAACCGAGTGGTTTCTTAAAACCGAATTTATGATCATACCGAAGGTTATATTTCATTCGTTGGCAAACATCTGTGTGAACGAAACCCTTCCGAGGAGACACAGACATAATGAATTTACCGAGAAACTGATCAAAAAAGAAAACAACATCATCTACTCTTACATACAAAAATATATCAATTTAAATAGGTATATATATCACTAGAAATAATACATGTATTAGGGGTACGGTACTTACATTCGGGGCTGCCGCGGTAGCGGTTGGCAGCAATCGTAGCCGTCATATCCAGACTTGGAATGGAATCGTTACAATCCATTTGTGTCCACTGAGTGCGATACGATAGGCAACCACCTGCTCGACTATGGAGAAAACAATCGCTGCTTAGAATAGGTTTGGCAGATTCAAGTCGGCACACAGCGTCGAAGCAATCGTCTGGGTAGCGACGGAGTCGTTGGCAAGATCCCAATCAAATTGATCCCGCAACTACAAGTACAAAGTCCATCATAAAGTGGAAAAGGTGAAAAAAACACACACACACACACGGAGCAAGAGGGCTTCTTGACTTTCAATCACGTACAGAGAAGCCGTCAATAATGAGACCCAAGTAGACTAGAAAGAGTCGACCACTGGAAGAGTTGAAGCTCAAGTATGAGGTAAAGAATATTATTTGTCGTCGAATTGACTCTGCAATCGCTGTCAACATTAAATCACCGCGACGTTAGCTATAATGTAAAGAGAAGATTAGATGAGTTCGCTACAACGTTGGGCCACGTACTTTAGTATATAGCTCATTTTTTCATCCTGAGCAATTTGGGCCGCAAAAACCTCCGGAGAGCATGTAGTCAGGGTCCTGCCACCAGCACAAAGACGCAGAATGAATAGTGTGATATGATCGACCTTCGATCCACGCTGTTCCGTCTAAACTTCGCAGAATCCATACCACAAAACATATCGTCAGCATCTTCTCTTCTCATCTCACAATCTCACAATGATGCTTCACCTTTGCGGGTAAACTGGATCGTCGCGAACCACTAGCTACAGGTTTCAAAGACTTGATCGTGGCGTTCTTGACCGTCTGATGCGCCAGTACCACGCGATATTTCATGAGCAATTTGGCTACCACCGTATCGTCAATCTATTGTTCATATTACAACAGTTAGCGCTTGTATCATTGTCGATTTAGATCACTAGAGAGGTGACGGACGTACGTCGGACGTCACTTTGATGCGCCGTGCATTGGGTGCCAAGTTATCTAGTCTACTAATACTGTATGTATAAATATGCAACTAACGTTATTTTGACCTCAAAGTATACGTCCACTATTTGGCTGGTAGATACCGTCATTATTTTATAGGTTGGTTAATTAGTCAGCATCTTTTGAAAGTCAAATAATGAAGCTCTCTGGTTGGTTGCTCAGTCTTTGATCAGAATCTTACTCTTTTATCACATAGTCAGTCAAAAACCTTTTACCCTATTAAAACTACTGTTTATATTGATGTTTGAGTTGTTGGTCTATTTTTGATAAAGTGGTCTAATAAGAGCATCGCCACCGGTAAGTCTTAATCAAGGTTTTAACCTATAAACCTCCCGTTAGACAAGATTTAACAGCCACCGGCAAGTCGTATTACTGGTCGTTACCGCACGAGGTCTTAAATTTAGTGCTATAGGACTAAACCGTGGTTTTAATCAACCAAGCGGGTTCATTGGTCAAAACAATTCTTGCAACAATTGGTCAAACATCGAAAAAAAAAATGATCATTTCCAGCGACATACCTTCTGGCTTCTCGTTCGCCTCACGAATGTTTAGACAGTTTGCAGATTTATTACAGTCCCCAAAATATTCAAGACAGCTGTGATACTGGACCAAAGATGCAAGTATTTTGACATCATAGAGGCCTTCGGACACCCATTCATTCTCGCTGGGTCTGCAGTTTTTCATAATAATAAAAACGCGCTTGGTATGGATGCTATTGATTCGGAGGGGGCTCGAGTGCTGTCACTCAGTGAAACTTCCATGATGCAAGAGCTGGAACTAGACGCACATTGTGGTGAGGACGTCGTATCAGACGACACATCATTGAATGAGTACGAAGATGAAGAAAATTTTTACAGCGACGATTCGTCCGATGTCTTTCATCAGATGGGAACTTAGTACAGCGACGACTTTGACGGTCCTGATGCATATCATTGAGTACGTCGATGACTTTCTGAGTAAGGAAGATATACCTGAAACTGATTATACCAGTGAAGAAAAAGAAGTAGTGCAAGCTGCTATCGAATTCAATGGCGGTTTAAACATGCATTTGATGCAGTAGTGATTTTTCTCGTGTATTGGAACTTGAAGGTCATGCGGAAGTGCAATGGTTCAATGCGAAATTCGAGAGATGCAGAGTTTTGGAAACAAACAGAATCAGATGCAATGTCAAAAAAACACTTTGGCGAAGGAAGAATTTAGCTGGTAAACACGTGACGTCACCTCCCATTAAACAAACGTCATAAACTGTAGTCTTGGCGCTCCTCGTACAGGACAAGACAAGGACTTTTGGAATAGATTATTGTACGCGTGACATTTGCTTTTTGGGCTCGACAATTATTACATTAACATCATTCCAACCTACTCTTGTTTCTTATACAGAATTAAATGCTGCTCACATCGTGGCCTTGTTTTGGTTTCCACTTTTTATTTTCTCTTGATCTGGGCCAAGACCGCTTGTCCCTGGGCCAATTCCTTTTGCAAACTGGACACTTTGACTTACAAGTCAAACCGAGCTTTTTTCAACGTGCGAAAGAGCTCCAAAGTCTCTGTCGTCATTTTTACCTTGTCCAATTTCTCAGTACGAGCTTCTTGCTTGGCAACAAGCTCGTCCATCGTTTCCTTTGCAAGCTGAGCTTCCACCAGCTTCTCGTGATAGGTGGTGGTCTCCATCTTTGCAGTCTCGAGCGATTCCGCAAGGCTTTTGAGCTCACGACGATAGTGAATCACTTCATTCTCAGTCATCTCCAGTTGCGTTTCCATCGTCTTGAGCTTCGCTTTATAACGCGCTTGCTGGGTCTGTGCCACGACATAGTTTTCTTGCAGCTGATTAATTCTGTTCAGGAGCTTCTCCTCAACATCATCACGTTGGCCTTCACCTTGGTTTTCTTTCCGCTTTGGCAAATGCTTGTCGTCAACCTCTATTTCTTGTTGGGTTTCACTCTCTTCCTCTTCTATAACAGACTCTTCGATAGAGCTTAGTTGGTACACTTCTCCATTCGCAATCTCCTCGTAATTCCCGTTTTTGGAATTACAGGTGTAAGCTAGAAATGATTGGCAGATATTTTAAATAAAACTGACGTTAAACCTTGCCGGTGGAACAAATTCGTTCATACAGGTTTAACGATCAACCACGGGGTCTTAACTCGTCAATTACGACCTGACGTTAAGACTCACCGGTGGAGATACTCTAAGCGCTCTGCTTGCTTTAATCCATATAGTTTCTCGCCAATTTTAAAAACAGTTTCTTTGTGTCATTCATTCACTCCTAGCTCTTCCAACTTTTCATCAAGAATTTCCATGCCTTGCGGCACCTGTAGATGTCTGGTAGTCTTTTTGGGTTTGTGCATTTGGATATGTTCTGGTCACACCACCCTGCCGCGCAGACACCTTCCAAATAGTTTCCATAATCAAAATAATTTTCATGTTGGTAATGTCCATACCTGTCGAAAACATTGTGAAATAATCATCCCCGGAGGTCACCACACGCAACTAATCTTGCTTTATATCGCTCGATACAGCCGTCGGCCTTCCGTTTCTTTCTGTAAAAAATCTTAATAGATTAAATTATAAAATTTTTAACTTTAAATCAGAAATTAACTCATCAAATTGTTTTAGATTAAAAGCTCAAGTTCTATTTTTTATAATTTATAGGTAAATGTTTAAATTTTTTAAAAAATATAGTTATTATTTTTAAAAACTTAAATTATTATTTAATTTAATTATCAAAATAATATTATATCTTATATTTAAAAATAAAACAATATTAAACCCACTTGTGGGTGGCGGCTTTTTTCTGTCTTATTCTTTATCGGTTTCCACGTGCTGAGCTCTTCCGGAGCTCGTAGCTCGGCCTCGTCCGCTGCTGCCGATTTTTCTGGTTGTGGGCCCTTGTGTGCCTCGTGATATCCGGCAAAATTTTAGAAATCGTCACTTGAGACTCCAACATCCATTGCAGCGAAAGCGCATCGCAAGTTACGGTTTTTCTCGACGACATTTTCCTCACTTACGCTTCCATACTTTCATCGATTTCGTGAGTTTCCACACCCTATTTTTCAAAACGTTTTTTGGTTTTTTTGTCTGTCTAAGTCGTTTTTCCATCGGTATTTTACTTGCGAGAGCCGCTGCTCTCAGCGTTTCTTCGATTTTTCGTGTAGACTTCCTTGGAATACTGCTTCCTTGGCTCTGTATTTGCTCGTCAACCTCTTTCTCTTCACAATCCGCTTTAAGGCGCTCCGTCCACACAAATCCAGACGAAAGTTGTGCCACATCCACTGCCTTGATAAACAGGTAGGCCCATTGCCTAAACGAGGTGCTGTTCCGTTTTGCCTTGCCGTCTGCATCTCCAGTAGCCGATCTACTTCTGTCTACCTCTTCAGGTGCGCTGAGTATCCTTGCCATTTGTCTGTTCGCTTCTTCGTCCAGTGTTTCAATTTGCGTTACGTGCTGAGTTGTGGTCACTATCCGGTCTTTTAGCAGCAGGACGTTATAGCCTTTCATTTCGTCGTTCTTCCCAAGTATTATACCCCGCTCTGCATGTTTTTCCAGCGATTTTGTTCTTGGGTCTGTAAAAACCATGCACGACGACCCAAAAACCACGATGTCACTAATGATCGCTGGCGTTTTCGCTAACATTTGGATCGGAGACGATCTCCCAGGGTTTGCTCTTGTTGGACAACGGTTGAGTATGTATTCAGCCGCCTTTGTCCAAAACGTGAGTGGTACTCCAGAGCGAAAGATCATGAACCGAACCATATAAACAATAGTTCGGTTTATACGCTTTACCTTCTCGTTAGACGCTAGATTCCAGCTCCTTTATTTGTCTGCGTACTTCAGTTTGGTTTTAGAACAGATCCACGTTACGGAATTCACCACCACCGTCTGCGCATAGCACATGTATACGGCAACTTAAAAAAAACATTTTTGAGCCAACAGAGAAAACGTTCAAACTATATTAGCTGCAAATACTCGTCACGAACACAAACGAAAATCTGTTTCCTCGTCTATCGCCTGGGTAATTGGTCCCTTTAGACCACTGCAAATTACTCCACCTATGCGATCAATTGGTGTATTTTTTTACAAAATCTTTCTTCGGTTGTCTTGATCTGTGCCCTTTCCTTCAGCACGAACACAAACGAAAATCTGTTTCCTCGTCTATCGCCTGGGTAATTGGTCCCTTTAGACCACTGCAAATTACTCCACCTATGCGATCAATTGGTGCATTTGTTTACAAAATCTTTCTTCGGTTGTCTTGATCTGTGCCCTTTCCTTCAGCACGAACACAAACGAAAATCTGTTTCCTCGTCTATCGCCTGGGTAATTGGTCCCTTTAGACCACTGCAAATTACTCCACCTATGCGATCAATTGGTGCATTTTTTTACAAAATCTTTCTTCGGTTGTCTTGACCTGTGCCCTTTCCTTCAGCACAGGTCAAGCAAGTAAGGCGGGAAAAAGATGTTATCTTTATTTCTGACCTTGGATCCCTGGCAAGTCTTTCAACTGCATCATAGGCCAGGTGACCAAGTCGCGCGTGAAAATGATATATGGTCTCTTCTTGAACTTTATTTTCTGTTTCACGCGTGACAACATTCATTACCATGCTTGAAATATTTTCGGGGTGTTCTATCGATCTGTTTGCATGTAAGTGTGCAAAAATACAGATTCATAAACTTCAAAACGGAACAATACTTTGTGCTTTGAAACGTGAATTCCATTTTCTTTCCGTTATTTCACAACACGCACCTTTTGCCCTACAACCAAGAGATATAAGTTTTTGCCAGTTTTGGGCCAACGAATACCTCCGTTATCGTGATTGTAGTCGTGATACCTGATTCCACATCTACCTGTCCAGCGTTTGTGTCTTCTAGCGGACCTCCACCCGGAAGAGGTAATGCATGCTCTCTTGGATTATCCAGAAAACTTCCGCCTGAGATAAAGTGGCAACTACCGCCACTGTTTATAATCCACAAATCACTTCAGACGTTTCTTTTTATAGGTTTATTTTCACTTTGTCTTCCTCCTGTTCAGCAGTCGCTAGCACATGTTATACTCCAAGGGTGTTGGTGCATGGGTGCGCCTTTTCACTCGGTGAGCTGCGAAAGAGATGTTCAGCCTCAGTCTTGTACATCTAGATCCCCAGAGTAAGTTTCCCACCATCGATTGAAACAATTTTAATTGTGGGACCATTTGTTGCAGACCGTTCTGGCAATATTTGGTCCAAACGCTCAGACATTTCCACCTCTGCATGCTCTAAATCTTTAAAAAGTTCCATCCGCGATCAGCTAAGTTTTGTTTGGTGTAGTCGCTCTCAGAAATTCCTTCTGAGATGCGAACACCCACGGGGGGCCCAGATGACTGAGGGTACTCCGTCCATCCAGGTCTTGATCCTGTGGTAAAGCGGTCTGAAAAATGTTGAGAATAAGGTGGACCACACATGACCGTTGATTGTTGACGATGGGAACACCCATCAAGATGAGACAGTTGATGGGTGGGACAGGCTGATCGCATATACGACGAAAAGGTGGTGGACAACGGTCTTTCGTAATGTGAAGGGATAAACCAAGGACCGTTACAACGCCCGGTCCCGTATATTAATGGAACGGCGATAATCACGATCCGATCAGGATATCGCATATTAAGTGGAGTTCACAGGACGTGATCGACTGAGACAAACTGGGGATATAGCAGCAATGGCGAAGTGAACGGTTATCACGATGAATTATGAACAGTACAGATGTTGAAGTTGGATGTGATATGAAGTTCCGGCCCGATCGGCCGAGCCACCTAACTCTGCCCCAGGATACGAAGATCAGGTACAGAATAGAACGGGGTATGTGGAGTGGCGAGTCATGCGAGTATTACCAAGCTAAGGCAAGCAATGAGAGTTGATGGGTCTATCCGGAATTGATGCAAGATGGTCTGATCAGGCCCAACCTCACGAGAAATGCTGAGTCGGTGCGATCTTGGTACCCCGACAGGTGATGAAGGTCAAGAACATGGTCGGGTGAACAGGCAAAGTCGATGTGATGGTAACTCTGAGGTGTTTCGAGGTGATCTGGGGCTGATCGCCCTGATTACAGCCCGATCGCTCTGCAGATCGCTGTGCTGATCATGATCTGAACCGATCGGCCACAAACCGGCTTCCAGATGTGAAGAGGGATGGAATTTTCAGTTAAGCCGGTTTGGATGTGGGGCGAACAGTGTCTGAGAGGCAGATCTCGAGCTGGTTCCAGGCTGTTTATCGAGAGATCGGGATGGTTGAAGATCGCCATAGAGTTTGACCATAATCGGGTCAGAAGTGGTACGGATCAGTTTGAAGGTGCAACAAAGATGGGTAAGGTGGTACTACGCAACCGTGCGACGAAGCGAACAGGATCGAAGTATGAGGCAGGCACATGAGTTGGTGTACGGTACACTAGGTATAGGACATTGCATATATAATAACAGGTTTTGATTTACCCCCTAAGCAAAGAGTCGCTCCGCCACGTGTCGCGGTCATTGGGAGCACAGGGTTAACTAGCCCCTCTTGCTCAACTTAATTCCCGGTTAAGACGCGCTTAGACGCATTTTGGCTTACCGGAAGGCCCCCGACGGGTTTTGTTTAGGTGATCAAACCTCACCCCCCACGCGCACGTGTTTGGAACACGTTTTTAATATTGGAAAGGTTTTGTGGAGATAACGTTTGTGGATTACTGTGGAAGATCGTGGTTTGATCGCGTTTTCTTGGTTTTGTAATATCTCTCTCTCATTGGCTGGCCTGATCAGACGAACTTTCGTGATCAGTGCCTAGATACTGATTAAGTATCGACCCGAACCCGTTCTCCGGTGAAGATTTCCACCCGAGGACACCCCCGTCTCGAGAAGGTCATCCTCTCCGACCTGATCGAGATCATCGTTTTCGTCACCGAGTCCACCTGAGTGAGTGTAACCACCCCCGGTCAATGGGTACACAAGGTGAGATGAAGTTAAGTATGGATTCTATCGCACATGACGACCGGTCGGATGACCGGGAAGCTCAGATCAGTCACCATGATGATGATTCATCCGATTCTGATAGCGATCAGGATATACGGAGTACCCCCTCTGATAATTGGTCGTCCAGGCCAGTGGGTAATCGGATTCCACCCAAGACTTCCGTCCTGGATTTGGAAATCGGCTCCACCACAATCCGATCCGGCATCCAGCCGGATGGATCGGTCACTCCCATCACCATGGTCATGACGACTAGGATGATCCATGTTCGAAAAGCTCACCTTGTGTACCCGTCAGTACTGGCGGTTGTGCTCTCTTGATGGACCCTAGGGTGAAAAGTTAAAAGTCCGTCGAATGGGGAAACAAGGGCTAGAAGTAGGGGTAGCTCCTGGGCGGGAATCTTCACCGGGGAGCAGGATTGGCAATATACTTGAAGTTTGTATACTGCGATGGCTGGACCGAGAATAATCGATCGGCGAGCTAAACCAAAGATAATAAAGGGATAAATCCAGTCTTGTGTGTAATAGAGAATCCAAATAACACTCCACAATCTTTCACTGTAGGCCAAAACGTTACCACACTTTCCAATAGAGATAAGACCGTGTTCAAACACGGGCGAATCGAGGTGAGTATACACGACACGGCGACTCCCGGTCAGGGGACTTCCGGTGGGTTACCTTAACCTTCCCCGGGCAAACCAATATCAGCAAGAAGGGACCTTGTTAGCCCTCTGCTGTGAACCAATGAAAGCGACTTGTGTCTTAGAAAGCGAAACGTATACTGATTTTTATCCCTATGTCCAATACTCGCTTTTGTGTAACCTATCCCAAATAGCCCGGCTGGATAGTTATGTGTCCTACCCAGTCAGCTCCACCTGGATCTCTTTTGTGTGGAGAACGCCAAAACCATTCGGCTCCAGCTGGATGCTCTTTTGTGTGCCGTAAACCAGAACCAGCCGGCTCACCTGGATGCTCTTTGGTGTATCGTACACCAAACCCATCCGGCTCCACCTGGATAGCCATCCACCTAGGCCCACTTAGCCGCTGGCGTCAGCTCTTCCTGAGCAGCTTAGCGTCCTCCTCCGGTGTCCACAAAGGCCCAGCCGTCTTCAGGCACGTACATCCTTCAGACCATCCGTTCCTCGGTCATCTACCATCGGCAGCCATCCGGTCCACCTCTGGCTAGCCCGGTTACAAGTCCCTTTGATCACGCCCACCTGGCTCGATTCCGTGCCTGGCACCTTTCTGCCGCCAGAGAATACATCCGGCAGCTACTAGTTCACGTCCCATGTTGGCCGGTCCGGGCAGCTGGCAAGGACCAACATTTCCACCAATCAGGTGGGTGCGATCACTTCTCATTAGCCCGTTAATTTCCAAGTCACTTCACCACTTTTGTACACCCATTTCGTCGGATAACGGAACCTTGCCATCCACCTTGTGCACCAATTTCCACGTGCATGCTTCTTCGAGAGATTTAATCTCGGCCGCTTCGGCCATTTAGAGTTTTTTTCGTCATGTAAATCATGAGAGATTTAATCTCGGCCGCCTCGGCCATCTGCCATTGGTTAGAGTTTTTTTTCGTCATGTGCCTATCTATAGCTGGTATAAGCATCAACTTGGGAAGTCAGAGGTAGTGGCTTCGATCCTCACACTGAACAAAATTAGGAAAGGGCCCTTTCCTAATTTTGTCAGGCGCAGACGCGGCATTTCCACCTCCTGGCTCGTCATTATCAGTCACAGCGAACGCAAACAGTAGGTTCTCTCCCTTTTCTTTCGTGATGTTTCCTTGTTCGCGATCAGCATCTTTCTTATTTGCTGTTCGTTTTTCCGCGGCGCCTGCTTTTATATTAATGTCCGTTTTTTTGCTCTTTTCTTCTCAAACTAATCCTGCTCCAGCGCCACTGCCTTGTGGGTTTTTAGTAATCTTCTTTCCGGACTTTCTGAGCTTGGATTAACTGAAATCTTCTACCTGCTCTCCGGGCGATCTCCAATTCATGTTAGCCTTCTTCCGAGCCTTTGGCTGCTCTTGTTTAAGTCGCGCTGCACGTTCTTCAGCCAGTCGTTCCAACTCACTTTCCTCTTCATTTTCAAGCGCTTCGATAACCTTCCGGTTTGCATCTTCCTTGAGGTTTTTCGATGCTGCTAGTGTTCCCGGTGGTTGTAACCACCCTGTCCTTCAACAAGAGGACTTTATACCCATTTGCTTCATCGTTCAAGTCCAGTATCAGGGCCGTTTCCGCATGTTTTGCCAATGACCTTTTCTTTGGGTCACGCCAGACCATACACGGCGAGCCGAACACAGCCACGTCGGTTACGCTGGTTGGTTTATGCGTCATTATCTGTATTGGTGATGCTCTTTTCCGTGGTATGACCCCGTCGGACTGCGTTTGAGTATATACGTTGCATACGCAGCCCCTTCCGATCAAACACTAACCAGAACCAGAGATCATACATCGAACCATATTAAATATGGTTCGATTCATGCGCTTGGTTTTACCATTTGAGGCTGGACTGCCAGTTCGTTAATCTGCCACCGAACGTTTGTACGCTTGTAAAATAGGTCGACGTTCTTGAATTCACCATCCCTACCTGTCCGAGGCACGAGAATCCGACCGTGAAATTCATTTTCGAACCCCGTCTAGAAGTATTCAAACGTTTTTGCCGCTCTATCCTTCGTACGAGCGGCAAGAGCTCAAACATAATTCCAAAAGTGGTCCACGAACACAACCAAGTACTTGTTTCTACGTCCGTCACGCGGGGTAATCGGACGCTTAAGGTCACTGCAAATTATCCCGCCAAAACGGTCTATCGGAGCGTTTTGCCCCGTATCAACCTTCGACTACTTGCTTCTTGTCCCTTTGCCTTCCAAGCAAGTTACGCAGTTTGGTCTTGAGAAATTTTTATCCTCGATCTGGGATCCTTGTCCAACTTTTCAACGGAATTTTAGGCCATATGCACCAATCGTGGTAAATACTCCCTTCTTCCACATCACTTTCTGCATGTTTCGTTGCCGCGCTTACAACTATGTTCGTTAACTTCTGTTGAGAGATCTTACTCCCTTTAACCTGTATGTTCGCAACAAATACAAATTCATGGACTTTAACTTCAAACAACACTTGGTTTCTAAACATTATTTCCATTCTTTTTCGATTATCTTTCAATATACACCCTTTGTTTGGTAAACATCCAAGTGAAATTAAGTTCTTAGCTAACTTCGGGGCGAAATATACCTTGGGGCACGATACTTGTAGCTGGATGCGATGCATTTTTCTAGCGTTTTCTTTCCAACGATTGCTACTTTCAATGTGCCTCTATCATGTAGCATTAGGACAGGTTCTGTCTGTTCTGCTGAGCGATTATGTCCCTCACTGCCGCACCCGTAGCAGGTTCTTGCCGGCTTACGTTGCACGTTCAGCCAATTTGTCGTAATCCTTGGCGTTTTTTTCGGTTTGAATCCTTCGTCATCTAATTCCTGAGCCCATGTCACTAGTTCTTGGGTGTGCGGGATATAATGCGTGCACTGGGGGTTGTCCCTAACCTGCAGCGCAATATTTTAACTGGGGAGCAGCGTACTTGACGATATTCACCACTATCAACTTCTCGATTGATTTGCTTTCACGTGCGAGGGCAATCACTAAAGGAAATGCTCCGTCCACGACCTTCTAGGATCTTTTTCCGCAGCGAACTTCAGAGCTACTTGATGTTGGGTAATATTCACCTTAAATGAACCCAGAATCTTATCCAATACAAAATAAAGCTGCTGTGTGATTTGCCACCAAACTCTAATATTTGCCTGAAAGTAACTTAATGCTTAACCCTTCAGGTGCTCGCCAAGCTTGTTAACTTTCAATCTTTCTGTCCACGTAAAACCAGAGGACAATTCCGCAATCTCAATGGTTTCTATAAAAAGATAAGCTCATTGCTTAAATCCAGAGCCCAGACCGGGATATTCCCATGCCCGAAATTGCTTATGGTTAAGCTGGGGATCTTCACTCCCCCATGCGTTCCGAAACGGTGCATGAAGTGGTTTTGTGGCGGAACCATTCCTTCCGCCATTTCTTAGTTACCTTGTGGCATGGCTTGGTGCCGTGCACCAGCGCGAAACACACCACCACGCTCAATACCATCTTCACCGCACAAGTAAGTTAAAGTCATTCGATTTCCAAACGGCCCATAATTCTAGGGCGTCACGAAAGACACTTCGCTTTTATGCACTAGGCGATAGTGCGATTTCCTTTCCGGACCCGGGTGATGTACTTGAGTCAGACGCTTACGAACGTTCCTCTCCAATTACCTCCACACGTCCTTGCAATTTCTTCATTTATTCGACTAGAGCATCCACATTTACATTCGCTATATCCAGCTAAACCTCCTCCATTCGTAAAACTAACGTAATACCACGTGAAATAAATCAAATATGATATAGCAATACGTGAAAAAACAAAATGAGAAAACTAAACGTGAGTCCGAGAAATTCTTCGAAACACTCCAGAGTTTAACCCTCTCAATAGGGGACTTTTCAACAAATCTCAGCGTTCAGTCCGAGATTACAATTCCACGACAGAAAATTACTTTCCAGACTTGAGCCCCGTCAACCTTGGGCTCATATCCTGTAGGAAATTATCCACTCACTTAAGGCTTACGACAACCGGTTACTATTGTCGAGCAGCGTATATGCGTGTTGAGGTATACTGGAGTGCTAGTACCAGTATACGGAGGAATGCTCAAGCCAAAAAGTCGTCTTGCGTTAAGTGTATAGTGTAATACTTCCTCTGTCCAGAAATATAAGGCCGCACCTGCAGATAAGCGCGTCCAGGAATTTTAGGCCGAATTGGCTTAAATATGGTTTCATATATATATATTCAAAGATAATCCGCTGAGGCCCGAATGTTGGTTTAATTAAAAGGCAAATAAGTGCGATGGTTTGCGTGAGCGGCGCGACGAATTCCGCATCAACTTGTAATTTTTGGTCACGACCACGACGACCGCACGCGCCATCGTTAATTGTGTCTACCTCCAGCTTGGCGCGGGCTCATTTCCAAAAACGACGTAACTGAGAAAGTCAATTTTTAGAGTAAGATCCTTGGTCGCACCGTTAGACAGCAGAAATATTACGCATTCTTAGAACATATAAGCGAGTACCTTCTTGCTCTAGGCCGCTGCCAAGCTTTTGCAGTGCTTGCGGTGTTTTGGATCCGTCGGCGTCATTTAGAGAGCGTGGACCCCATGCCGTGTCCGATTTTAAAGGCCATATCTTGAAAACCGCTGAGCCGTTTTGAATATTACAAAATCCCCTCCAATCAGCATGGATTAACAATTCAAACGTCCAATCAGCTAGCCTCAGGCAACCCTCCCTGCTTAAAAATGAATTTTAGAAAAAACGGTCTTATATTTCTGGACAGAGGAAGTATTAATAGAATTTTAACCTGAACTTTCCTAATATGAAAATTGTGTAAAGTGCCACTGTAATTCTGTAACCTAGCCCATCATAAAAAAGCATGTCAAAATCTCAACAGTTGCCATCTTGTATGTTTTGTCACGCAACGGCAAGTAGTCGTCTTGTTAATGCCGTTGAACTGGGCTACCATATTTTTGTCGGTACCCTGATGATATAAACTAAGGTAAAGAAAGAATTTTTATTATAGGGAATGTCTAAAAGCGATGACCGACGTAAAGCGAGACCGCCACGAAATTCGCTTTTGATTGGCCAAAATCACCTTATCTGAGACCTAACTTTACATATTAATATAACGACGGCATTTGCGAAGATCTTCTTTTATGAAGTCCTAAAAAATGTTCGTACTTTATATAATCTATGAGCAAGGCATAGCATGTGCTCGATTAGTGGATCCATACAGCTCCGTATCTAGCACAGCATAAAAGCATGCGCTTAGTATCCGAGCGTGAGTTCCTAGCGGCAGATTCAGATGGTTCAAGCACGCGTAGCTGCGTACAAACTCGTTCGACGCGCTATTCATGCCAAAAAGACACACCTTGCCGTCATAACTGGTAAGATCTTCAAAACCCACAAGCGGTATGCGGGGAGACCCCGTTGTAAATTATATTAATCGTCGTCGGTACTCGTTTGGCATCTCGCGCAAAATTTCCCAAGCCACACTAGCGTCGGAAACCACGCCACGCTCTCAGCGACAGTGAAGTTATCTCCCAATCATCCACATCGACTTCCGAAGACCGCAATAATGTCTAGTTTTGGTGCATCAAAAGCTGCTGTGCAATGACCTCGTTAATACCTTAAAGAAATACCGTAAAATGCATGTCAAAGGCGACACCTATGTTTCCACGGTACTACCAAACCCTGTCAAAACTGCTGTTGTCGCTTATGACAAGCACTCGTAAAAAGTCACAGTGGGCTACCCAAAATTATGTGCAAAATACCAAACTGATGAGTAAAACACTAACCTTTTGTATGCGTGATATGGGGTTCGAAGTGTGTACCAAGTTTATCGACACGTAGAAGCACTGTCTGACCATAGGCTAGCTTAGGTTACCTTCGCGTGTCTCGATATGAGAGGACGCGCAATGGTCTGGATCAGGATGACTCGAACCTAATTTCGGATCACTAGGATTATTCCTAAAATAAGTTAGGGTAATATAGCTTTCACGATTTGCATAAAAGCTGATGTGTAAAGTTTTAGCTCTTAATAGTAGGCCCCGCCTATGAGTGGCAGTCGCCTATGACATGCATTTTAGGGTACATATCGCTGGTCCGCCACGCTCCTGAGCAACAAGAAGTCTCAATAAATAGATAGGTTTAGAAACTTCTCTTCAGGCGGAACGAGGAGTGATGCCGTAGTCTTGACGAGTTGTGCGTATTTCTAGGGTAATTATTCGTCGCCAGCTCCAGCAGTTCATATTGGCGCGCCATTCTGATTTTAATTTTCAAACACTTCCCCAGTCGCACGTGCTGCGGCATTCCACTTCGCTGTAGGGATAATGTCCATCGTGGTTACCTCATCAAATACCTTCACTTTGACAGGCTCTACGACCGCCACATCACTATGTATTGCAACCGGACCAAATACCTGTCCCGGCAATCTTGCATTTTAGATAGGCTTTACAAACTGGTCGACTTTGCCCATATCATGGGCTCACTGTCTTCTTCCACACAGAACCAGAACAAAATGTCCTTCATATCCAGTTTCCGCCTCCATTATTTCGCTTTCTTGCACGAAGCTGACGCTCTGTTTGTTAATTGGCGAGGCTAGTCGTCAGCCTTGTAGGTTTGCCTGTTTCTGGAGGAGGTGCATTATACTTTCTGGCCACAATACTAACATGTTCCCAGCCTTTAAACAACGTGCAGCGAAATGAAATCTCGAAGCTGCGGAGGCGTTGTCATCACAATACCTGCGGTCGCTATCCAGCCACAAAATAAAATTAACGACCCAGATAAGGTGACTTTAGGCCAATCAAAAGCGCATTTTGAGAGGGCGTCGCTTTCCGGGCGTCGTATTATATTGTTTCACTTTAATTGCTCACTTTGATTTTGCTTATTAAAATGCATGTCAAAGGCAACAGTCACTCATAGGCGGGGCCTACTATTAAGAGCTAAAACTTCACACATCAGTTTTTACACAAATCGTAAAAACTAGTAAGCTTAGTAGTATAAGGATAGTCCATGTAGTCTTTAACTATTGGCTATTATAAATTGGTTGGCTCTCAGCGCCAATTCTGGGACAGAAGTAACAGGAGAGGGATCTTGTAGTGGGGGCCTGAGCTGCGTCGACACTGTGGATGGTGCTACTGAAATGTTGAAAAAGCACTGCATGCACTATTGAAGACGTGCCCCGTCCTCTCAAAGATGTGGTTTCCTGCGCTCAAATGCTGCCACTTGACTAATTTGTGTCCTTCATTGGTTCCAGATAAACTCAGTATGCTCTCGGAGCGTTCTCCGTTTTCCTTCAAATATGGCTTGGTTACGCAGTTGCCACAACCACACCTGCGCGATTCCACTAACTGCCCACCACAATCTTGCCATCTGGTCATGAAAGGCGTCCATTGCCAAACCGTACTTAAGTTGCATCTCCCTGATTAATACGGTTGAAATTTCCGGCGGTTGTCTTGTAGCAATGCTGTTTTTGTATTGGAGCATTTTGACGGCCGAAAGAGTACGTCCGTACCATTGCTGTTAAAATCTTTTTCAGAAACTCCGAGCGCTGATACAGTCCCAGAGAATGTGGACACAATTCGTTTCAGTGCTAGTGCACTCTGGTACTATGGCACATCCTTGATCATCATGTTCTTTGCAATAGTAAGTATTCAGTTGCATGGTGGCACCCTATAGGTCACCTATAGCTGGTAAACCGTTAAAATGTGTCCATATGTCCCGCGGTGTCTGGTCCTGAACCGAGCACCACCACGAGTCTTGCACTCTCCGAAGTGACCACTTCTGCGTGGTTGTTGGTAGCGTGACAGCCAACGCTTGAAAATAAACTTGTTTTGAAGTGCCGCCTTAAACTGATCGGTACCCGCCAAATTGATCGAAGACCATCGGATAGTGGCCAAGGGTACATATGTAAAAGCGGTGCGGTTTACTCACGACTACCTTGGCTTTGGACGCGGTCCAATTTGATATCTCCGTATGCGACAACGGTATCACTTCTAGTAAATACCGGATGGCTGTTGTTCGAGTCTAATCTTGGAGGAAGCTGAAGCCTCATTTCTTTCTAATACTTCTTGACGGATGATCCGCCAGGTGAAGCCTTGTAGTATTTCTGGTGCCTGAAATAACTGAATGGGTGGAAGGCAGCCAATGTGACTTCCCACCTCAACTCTTGGTGATACCAGAATAATCGTACACATCCACCGACAAAGCTTTGCATGCGTATGTGATTTTGACTGCGAAGATACAATCAACCACGAGAACTCATCTCGAGAAATTCGTTGAATGCCTAAAGCGGAGATGATCGCTTCCGGAATCCTATCATATTTTCTCGCGCCAAGACTAGTTGTTCGCTCCTCCCTCAGCCACAGATTTCCTGCCCAGTTGAATGTTCCCCAGAACGCATCCATCTGTGATGAGGGATTGAATCAATGTCAATTTTCACAGTATGGATGTGGTCCGGTAACATTCCACAGGAAGCTTTCGTCAAGTTCAAGTTTTGGATCATACCTGGCAAATATCTCGCCACATAATCGTTCAACTGCCGACTTTCTTCTCTGGTGGGACCTTGCCATTGTCCCATGTCCTCCGGTAACGAACTCGGATTCCTTTGTAATGCTGTGAGTTGATTTGTTACCAACTTACCATGCATTCTTGGTGAAATGTAAGTGAGATCGTCACCTAGCCCGAAACCTCTCCATGATAACCAAGCCTGTTTGAAGATATTCTCCGCCGTTATTAGCCATTTTGTGGCCTCCTTTAAACGTTGCACCCTAATGGCAACCGGAAGCGCAATGAGCCCAACACCTCCTGCTTGCTTTGGAGTGTATATAAGGTTCGGGGAAATCTTGTGCCGTACTGAAATTTCTTCCTTGGTAGTGGCCTTCCATATGAAACTTTTCTGTAAATGAATTAATCGCTTCAATATTTCCACCGGTGGGTCAAAAACTTTGGTCGTGAACATAATGGACGGGATTACTACCGCATTAAACAAAGTCACTCTGTCCACCACCAAAAGGTGGCACTGAGTAGCCGTTACCAACCGTCTTTGAACATTACGTAACCGAAGTGCCGAATTTTTCATACCCATATTTCGGTGACCCAATTTGTACCCTAAATATTGTACAAAACCCGCAGGTTGTACCACCGGTACACCGAACCATTCCGCTATCGATACTGTCGGGTCCAAAAATAGAAAGTGACTCTTTAACACTTGCACTTGGAGACCCGGCAACCTGCCGAATTTCCGAACAATCTTAAATACCGGAATTACCTGTGAAGCTTCCCTTAAAAAGATGGTCGAGTCGTCGACGAATGCAGAAAATTTATGTTCTCGCTGTGTAATACCGGTAACCGGAGTTATTCCTTGTAACTCCCTCGTTTGCATAACAGCTAACGCTAGAGGCTCCACGGCGATAATAAAAAGTAAGGGCGCCAATGGACAACCTTGCCTTATACCTGATTTTACTGGAAAGGGCGCAGATAGTTCATTATTTACAAGGAATTGTGCCGTAATCCCTGAATGGAACTCCTTCATCAAATTGATGAACTGTTGTGAGAATCCAAATAAAGTTAATGTCGCGAATAAATAATCCCTGTCCAGCGAGTCATACGCTTTCGCGAAATCCAAGAACAATATTGCTGCCCCGTTATCATGAGATCCGGGGTATTTTCTAGAGTGATTTTAAGTACTGCCATCATTATTGCTAATGCATTATCCATGCGACGTCCATTCACGAAACCTTGCTGTGTATCACGAATGAGCCGATCCAGAGATGTTTGTAAACGAGTAGCAAGAATCTTGGCTAGTATTTTATGACTTGACTGCAAAAGTGAAATTGGGCGGTAGTCTAATGCATTTGTAGAGTCCCCCTTCTTTCTTAATGGTATTATAGTTGCATGAAGAAATGATTCCGGTGGTGTCTCCCCATTCATTATCCCATTAAAAACTTGCACCAGTGGGTCAGTAACGTCATCCACATAGTCTTTGTAGATATCGTTGCTGATCCCATCAGGACCGGACGCCTTCCGTCTATCAAGCCTTTTAATAGCCCATCGTACTTGATCATCAGTTATTGTATCTAATAAATAATGATTCTGAGTAGGAGTAACGCGTCGTGCAAGAGGAATGGTCATAAAAGAAGTCAACTCCTTTATGGTGTTTTGTGGGTTGACTGCGTCATGTTTCACGCCCAAAATAGTCCCCCATGTTGAGGAAAAGCGGTCCGCAATGGAAACCAAATCGTGAAATGGAGTGCCTGTACTGGATATAATATCTGAGACATGTTGGTCCCTCTCATGGAACGCAGTTTTATGGAACAACCATCGAATATCATGGAAGGAACGACGCAGTCGGTTGCCCCGTCTCACTGATGAGTTGAGTTGTATATCTAACCGGGTAGCCGTAATGATTTGTTTACGTGATCTCGCATTGTCGTAAAGTAGGAAGCTGATACGTTGTACCGCACGGCGGCGTCGTCTGGCCACCCTTCGACAAGAATGAAATATTGCATCCTGACAGTTCCAAATCCACTGGTCCCACGTGATCAAACCTATGGCCACAGATTCCAGATGTGACAGTATCATTGAACGGAAATACTTGGTCACTTCAGGTTGATTGTGTCCATGGAAGGGGTATCTAGGGGTCCGTTTTTGTTGGAGGTTCGGTGTAATGGGTTGTGTCGACATGGATAATGTTAACGTAATCTGTTCATGATCTGAATAAATTGACGTCTTTCCCACCTTGAAGGTAAGGAACCGTGAGACTAAGCTGTCGGATAGGTAAAACCTGTCAATCCTACAGGCTTGTTCTCCCCGCCAGTAGGTATAATATCCGAGTGGGAGTACTGACTTTTCATAGAATACCGATTCAAGTCACATTTGCGCATCCCGTAGGCTGTGAAGTTGAAACACTCTCCGTTTTATCCAGACCTTCGCCCCCTAATCTGTCCAGTATTAGAGATTCGACACAGTTGAAGTCACCTGCCAAAATGACAGGTGGGCTGACTGTGAGTAACAGGTGTGATATGTCTGAATAGAAATTTTCTCGTAATACGTAATCTCCCGATGGTGCATAAATATTGCACAGTAGGATATTTGACCAAATCACTGCTATGAAACGATTTGTGCACTCTATTGGTCGCCACATCGTTATTTGGTCAGTCACAGCCGGATTGAAAAGACTTGCAACCCCTCCTGATTTTTTTGCTGAGATACTCCACACTGATAGGGTGGACTTATTTTGATATTGTCCCCATAATTGCCCCCATTTCGCCTCGAGCTTTTGTACTTCATTCTTGGAAGTTATATGTGTCTCATGTAAAAAGATAAATTGCGGCTGAGAGTCAGGATACGAGGTTCTCCACGCTGTCAACCAGTCCGCCATATCCTTCTTCTTAAATCCACGCACATTTAGACTTCTAAAAATAATCGTCTTTGTACCATCCCTGATTTCTTTAGTATGATGAACTGGCTGATGCTCATTCTCTTTTATCATTCTCATGAGTGAATAAGAATCATAACCATCTAGAGTGAAATAGTGATGGTCGTTGTGCCGTCTTTGAAATGGTTCATCGGCATTTGGAGTGCCCTTAATGACGATCGACCCGTGCTTGGGTCGAAAGATTGCCACTCCTGGCCTCTGTCGCATCAGAAACAGTAACATAAGTGGTTTGAATGAAGTGTACCAAATCATCCCATGCGTCTGGTTGCCCTTCTATGATCGCCTGCACTTTTTTAGTATAATCCGGGACCATATGTCTTGTTGTAAAATGCCGTTGGAGCATAGTTAAGATAGAGTCTGTAGGCTGATGATCTTCCCCTAGAATCGCTGCAAACTCCTCCGCGTATAAAAATGCACATAGTAGACTGCGTGCCAGTGTTAATGAATGTGTGTGTGCGCATAGCCGAATCAGCGGACTGTTACCATATTTTGCTTTTTTCATTATAGTCCAATGTTGAGAACTATCCATCACCGCCTGACGATGAGATGGATGCGAGAAATTTGCCCAACTGACCTCCCAGTCTTTAAACCATTCCTCCGAGATTCCTGCCACTTTTCCTCGTTTACCTTTACTAATCATGCCTAACCAGCATTGTTCCCTCCATGAATTTGTCAATATATGTAGTAGCTGGGGGTCGAGAGTATTTAATAAATGAAATGCCCCAGACACTCCTTCAATAAATGCAAAATTCGATTACCCTAAATAGTAATAGCTTTTTTCCAAGTAGAAGTTGGCGATGCAAGAGTTGGAAAAGGAATTTTAGTAGCCCTTTTCCATTCCTGCTGGTATGCATCCCAACGATCGTACCATTATTAACTTAAGTTGTCACTATCGTTATAGTCTGCCCTCATTCATCGATAGTTTCCCGCTGAACAGGACGTGGTGGATCATCTTCTTGCGGCGCAAGACTCGGTGGGGAGATGATCCACGAGCGCACCTGCGCTTTTGAGATGGTTCTAAATCACTGATAGTGGTGAGGACGCTGTCCTGGGATGGCACAAATTCGGAAGAAGATGAGTCCGCCCCTTCCAATAACAATTGATCCTCTCCCTCAATTTGACTTTGCCAAATTCTAAAATACCACTGTTCCAAAAAAGGGGGTGATATTTGATATTTCTGCATAACCCACGCACGCACCGACGCCTGCTCGAGATTTAGCCGTAAAATATGTTCCTGCTCTGGAACCGATAATCAA
Source organism: Sclerospora graminicola (assembly GCA_001887855.2). Classification (NCBI taxonomy): domain Eukaryota; phylum Oomycota; class Peronosporomycetes; order Peronosporales; family Peronosporaceae; genus Sclerospora; species Sclerospora graminicola. The sequence goes on along the minus strand of MIQA02003014.1, from coordinate 19,470 downwards.
CCAACTGTTCCCGACAGAAAATATAGAAGTTCACATAACCGTGGGTCCTTCGACAAGATGTTTTGATGGATTTCCAACTTCAAATCGTGATGGATCGTGGGACCCTGCAAACGGTGAAGAAGATCATCAAAAGCCCATCCCAGGAATCAGGGTCCCACGGTGAATGACTACTATATGTAGTCATTTGGCTACTGGTAGAAATCCCTGACTCATAATCACTAGACCATCCGTTGGAACGCGGTGATGTCTGGTCATCATGCATGACAATATCGGTGTCCGTGGTCATAGTAGTCCCTTTGGTCTGACAGTTACCCGGCGGCTGTATCACATCGTCAAAATCATCACTATCGTCATCACTTCCACTCTGACCACTAATCCGGGGTGTCAGCTAACCCCGTCTCTTTCACCCTGTACCCGTAATAAACTGCCGAATAATGCGCTTTGTCCAAATGAAGCAGTAAAGGCCATTTATCCACCTTCCTTGGAAACTCTTTCATTCTATCCAACACCCGCTTAACCCAGTCTGTGATAGTTATCGGGTATTCTCCACTCGTTGAATATTTCCGATTTTGTTTATGTCTAGTTTCAGGAACAAAACAAATTGCTCCCGGTTTCCATCCACTTCATGAAGACTAATCACAAAAATCTCCCGTTGGAGTAATGTACTAATACTAATCAAAGTATCATTACTCCCCCATGCCTGCATATGAACAATGTCGTCCAATTTCGAACCGCTAGATGCATACGCTGCTAAGTACGCTTTGAATTCCTTCATACCGAGATCTTCTCGTAGCCCCTTCCCAGATTATGTAATGTCTGCTATCTAACGCCATGCGGGAACTTCAAATCAAAGTCGATTAATGCCCGATTGAAATATCCTTCCTTATGTTCCGATGCGGTTCTTTCTAACAAGTTGAAGGACAGCTTGTTAAAGACGAACTTGCAAGGGACTGACTGACTGCGTAAACTTGGCAGTTGCCGGTCGCCGGAGTATTAACTAGGTGGAGTTGCAGGATTTCTTTGACTTAAGTTAAATTTGAAATATTGCTAATATCATCCCGCTCAGCCATACCTGGGGGTACAAAAATAGAGCCACATTGCTTCTGGACATCACCAATGATAGTGGCTATGAGTTCCTTATTCTTATTCTCCTTGATCAATAGGTCGGTGCTTTAATTCTGTTCGTTAGCTGATCCCCCTGTGCCAGTCACTGTTGAACCTCCATTTTTTGTTGATCGTTGCACTTTCGGAGCCCGGACAGAAGTATTAGCCATTGGACTACTTTCTTGTTGTGAAGTACGCTGTACTGAAGTGGATCGGGTAGTAGCTGACTGATTGGCCTGGTTATTCACAGCTTTAACCTCTTGGGATATCGTAAGTCCCGGTTTGGTTGAGGGTTCCCCTCGTGGTTTGGGTGGTGGAGTAGTACTACTCATACTTCGGTTGGACCTGTTCACAGTGGTCCAGGTATTATCGACTTTGACATCTAATCCGTCCCCGCGGGTGAGTCCGTCAGGCCGTCTCGTTGAGTCACTGTGGAATTCGGTGGTTGAACCTCCACCGGAGGTGATTCCTTGGCGCTGTCGCCTTGTGGCTCGGTTGGGTTGGACCTTCCAGTCCCTGTTTCTGGTCCGACTGAGGATTGTCGTTATTTACTTGGTCTGACTCCAAGTATTCCTTTTGCTTGCGTAAATTCGTCTCAGCTGCTAGCTTTATCTCCACCATGCTCGTGAATGTTGATTTTGGTAGGGAGATGCCCTTAATCTTTTCTTGTGTGATGATTAAGCAACTTTCCTTCTTCAATGCTTCAAAAGTCGCCATACATGCCCGCATGGGATGTCCATCCATCCCGCACCTCATGCATTGTCGTATTCTCCGCATTGAGGGATGTTCCACTACTATCATCGTGTCAAACCAAGAAATTCGTAAAATTTCTTGTAAAGCATCAGGGCATGAGTCCGAAAAGAAAGTGAGCTCCCATTCCGTTGATGTCGATGAGAATGGACCTCCTTTGTCCAAATCTTCTACACGAAAGCCCATACCAAACACCTTATGTAAACTACCATAAAACTTCACCAGGTCAATGGACCGTGTGATGTTTCAGAATACATGTGTAAGTTCCATGTTGTTGAAAAAGTTCTCCGTTGGCATCAAGCTGTTGATCCCATGCCGTCCCCGTTTTACGCAATTTTTTCTTATGCAAGTTGGTGAGTACGTGACCTAGACGGTGAAACGGTACTTTGACACCGTCGAATTTTTCTGCGATTGCGCGCGTAAAAAAGTGAAAATATAACGCATGATTGGCAGCATTGTAGCTAATTGTTTTGACCTGAGCAATCATTGCCCAGAGCTCCTTGGTCCCTTTGCCTGCTGTTGATATGCTCTCCTGTATGCTGCGCGTGTTTAGAAAGACTTCTTTTATCGGGCTTTCGCCCTTTAAATCCAGCACCAAGCAGCCTTCAACCTGGGCCCGGATGGTTTGTACTAAACGTACTTTCTCTCCGAATGACATGATTCTCTTGATGAATTGTGGCATTTGGCGGGCCAAAATATTCCCTTCCACCAAACCTTGTACGATTGCTCACTCTTCCTTGGTTCCTTCAAGGCATCGCAAAGGCACATTTTTTCCATACATTTGTTCACAAACTTTACGTAATGATTTAATTTCTTCAGGCTTGTACACCGATGTCTTAAAGTTTGCACCAGCTCCAGTTGAGATGAGGAGGTCGTCCCACCCTTAACCTTTTGTGCCCAGCCTACTAATGGTGTCCCACCCGGAGTGGCACCTTTTACATTCTCCTGGTCGAAGATTTTCCACAAGAAAGTTTCCAATTTTAAATTCGATTTCTGGGCCGTGAATACAGCATTCATAACCCGTTGTAATTCAAATCCCCCACTCTTGTTTTTTCTTGACCACGATCACCTCGAATAGTTCCAGCATTCGTTCAATTTCTTTTGGTTTTAATTTAGGGAGCCGTTTCGCGATAGGTGATAATCGTGAAATAGGACCTTTTGCTTTAACAAATAGTTTGTTAAACAATTCTTGCATCAGATCTGCCCAGGCCTGGACTCTCGTCTGTGAGGGCGACGCCAGGGTTAGTCCATTCATTAGGGCTCGTACCATCTTGTCCGCTGTGTATTTGGGTTGAGTTTTAATTTTTGTTAATTCCCGATGTTCCAGCGAATCTTGATCTACATTCTTATCTTTCCGTGTCCTCTTCCCTTGGGCGCTACCATCCTTCTGCAGAGGTTGGGCGCCCTCTTGCGTTTGGGAAAGAGAGCCATCATGCGAGTCAATTGGTTCATCTTTCTCCCCGCTGTGAGAGGGTGGGACTGGCGTGCTTAAGACCTGGTTAGTACCCGACTGACGCATTTCCAAGCTACCCACTCGTTGAGTGTGGACCTCCTCAAGGGGAATTGGGGTCGATCTTCCATCCACCTCCCCCCGTACGAGAGCTGTGTCAGTGGATAAGTTTTCGTAACTAGGAAATACCGGTACCGATACCGGTATTGGTTCTGCCTCTGGCTGGCTATCCATCGCCGACTCTTGGGAGTCGGGGACTAAAACTTCCCCCTGTATCTGCGACTTAGAGGTCTGCCTCGCCGAGACATATTCCTCCTTAGTAATATGAAGATCCAGAGGAAGGCCCGGTCCCTGGCCCAGGGTCATCCATAGGTGAAGTGCTCCGCTGTAAAGCTTGCATGGTAGGTAAGCCCGATTCGCTTCAATCCGTGTGCGGTTGAGATTGCAAATTCGGAACTAAAATCGTAAAAACTATATTACCTTAGTTTAATTTAGGAATAATCCTAGTGATCCGAAAATTAATTTCGAGTCACCCTAAGCCAGACGATTCCATGTCCTTTCCTATCGGGACACGTGGAGGTAACCTAAGTTAGCCTATGGTTAGACAGTGCTTACACGTGTGGATTAACTTGGTACACACTTCGAACCCCACGTCACGCATAAAAATTTAGTGTTTTGTACATAAGTTTTGATATTTTACACATAATTTTGGGGAACCCACTGTTCTTTGTACGAATGCATATCATAGGCGACCATAGCAGTTTTGAGTTTTGACAAGGTTTTGTAGTACCGTGGAACATAGGTACCGCCTTTGACATGCATTTTACGGTAATTCTATTTTAAATAAAAATTGTTTCACTTTGAACAGGCAATGGTGTACCGCAAAATACGGATAGATGCAACACCAAAATATACACCAAAGCGCAATTGGTTTCGTCAAATGTCACTGACACAACAAGTCTATCGTTGGCAACATCAGTCTCACTGCGCAACTACTATAGGTACAAGTTCACGCTAGACAGGGCCAAGTCTCGGAAACCGGAGCTTACTTATTAATACACGATGACTTTCAAGATACAAACAACATAGAAACTGAGACGATATCAAATACACATCTTTTTTTTAAATTAAAACTGTTTATTGGGGGTACTATCTGTAGCAGGCTCGCATAATAATTTTGGTCATTGCTAATTCTATTTTGGACATTGAAATTTTTAGAAAAACATATCTCACGTCGCGGAAGAGGCGAAAGAAAATGCTCTTGAGGCTCTCGGCGAGGCTAAGCGAAGAAGAGATGGCATTGACGGCTGTTTGTCGCTGCATATCGAATGACATCGTTATCAGCGGGTAATTTCCCCAGGGCGTAGACGGCTGCTTGTCGCTGCATGTCGCTTCCAGAATCCGTTTTATAAGGAGAAGGAGCGGCACGAGAAGGCTATTCATTTTCTTCGAAAGACGTGGAGCAGGTACATCATCTTCAAAATTATGATGTGCTGGTAATATATTTGTTAATGCTTTGTTTGCATGTTGTGAATCACAGCTCTTATTTGCTCGAAGTTTAGATCTGACACAAGAGGCACCTATCTTAGCTCGATTGAAGAAGCTGACAAACGCTGAGAATGCGTGGCTTGCGGTTGATCAAAACGTAAGCAGCAACGTCAGGAGTAATAATGGCACCGACATAGGTGCCATCGTACCCAGGTAGATGCAAAGCATATACTGCAATGCAAATATTTGCACGGGCTGACAAGATCGGCAAATTGACCACTCATAGAATAGTGGGCAAAATACTACTTAGACGAGTTTTATTTATTCAGAGTTGATATTGAGACCCACCTTGACGCTCAAGATACCAAAGGGCATGCAAGCACAACTCGTATTGTATGAAGTAAAATAGTATAGCGAATCAGTTATTGGCAGAGTTATATGGAGAACTAGGAACTTGGTTGTCTTTCAACATCAAGAGTGGAAAAGATTTATTTTAAAATTTACGGAGTTTCTCTGGTTAAAAACGATGGAGCAAATCAGAGCAGTAGCAGAGTTTGAGAAACGCAGTGCATCCAAGGTATTCAACTACAGATTTGCATGGAGCGTTTATTAGAGATCAATGGAAATTTTGACTTTCGTCAGACCGCAACTACTCGAGAATCACAGCGGACGATTGAAGGTACGGAAAATATTCTACATGCACTGCACACTTTTATTGTAGCTAATAGTAACCAGGGCTATATAGACTACAATATACAACAACTTTTATTGTAGCTAATAGTAACCAGGGCTAAATAGACTACAATTTACAACAAACTAGTATTCTGTAGCGAACAATTTTTATAAGTGTAAATGTCAGAACCAGGACCCAAATGATGGTAAACTTTCACAACCAGGAGCCCTTCATGAACCAGGATCACGGACCCGTTCTAATTTAGGCACGTTGCTCTTTTTGAGTTCTACGCTTTGAGATGGAGACCACCATCTACTTTATTTTTTATGCACGCTCAAACGAAGTTTGGTATTATGCCGACGTTGCTCAGTATATGTGTGGTCCAATTCGGCTTATTACATTTCGCTATGACTAGTTCAGCGCATCAGCATCCGAAGTAAAAAGGCTACCACTTTGACATTACGGGTCGTAATAAGTGGGCACGCATTATGCAGATGACTACATGTATGTTTCTTCGAACGAAGGTAAGAATGCGCGCAGTAATACTGCCGGCAACAGTGATAGAATAGGACACCTCTCTACAGTCTAGTTGCTGATTTACCGCTGGTCATGCTGGCATAGCTAAAAATACTAGACTGGTATGCTAACGCGTACTGCCAACATGACGTAGGTTCGCCTTCAGAGACGCATCATTGCATTTCCACGACGGTCAGTAGTAGATTGTCAAAGTTTGTCGAGCTTCAGCTCACGAAATCTTGTTTCTTGCCAATCAATCATCATTTTTAAGCCAATCTTCCAGCTCCAACTTGACGAACGCAAAAGAAAGCGGAACGAGTATCATGATGACGCAAAAGAGCTTAGGAATAGAAACGTTAAACCTTCGTCCAAACTGAAGCCACAGCTAAAATTTTTCTTCAAAGCGAAAACTTAATCCATGCGAATCAAGTCGCAGAGTGAAAACAATCTAACTGCGACTAGCATTGATGAAGGCCACTTTATCTCCTTGCACGGAGAAAAATCTACCGCTGACGATCGAGTTCAATTACGTATGCGATCTTGCATTCGTCCACTTTCTTCTTGTTTCCGAATTGCGACAATGTCGAATGGGGTGGATCCAGAGATTCTTTTTCATCTCCGATTGTTCTCTGGGCTCGGGTCTGACCCGCGGTTCTTGTCAGGCCGCCGGGTACGTGCGACCTGATATATCATGTACCCGGGTTAGGGTTACACAAAGAGAATTTATATTGTATAAAAGCAATGACGTCATCAAGTATACACAGCAGAATAAAGATTAGATAGACAATGACGTCACAGTCTGACGTCATTAGATGACGTCACCGTAAGGCTTCTAGAACGATAGGCTTAGAGGTAGCTAAGAGTAGCGAACTAAGGACCTAAAATGTCAGTTTTTAATTTACCAAGTTAAGCTCAAGCCCCACATCTGGTAGCACTTGTTGGTCCCTGAACCACCGCCGCCTGCAGCACCGCCGTCCTTGCCGTGCTTGCCGTTTCCGCCGTACTTGCCGTTCCTGCAGTACCGCCGTTTCCGCCGTGCTTGCCGTCCCCGCAGCACCGCCGTCTTCGCCGTGCTTGCCGCCCCCGCAGCACCGCCGTCCTCGCCGTACTTGCCGTTCCTGCAGTACCGCCGTCCTCGCCGTACTTGCCGTTCCTGCAGTACCGCCGTTTCCGCCGTGCCTGCCGTCCCTGCAGCACCGCCGTCGTCGCCGTGCTTGCCGTCCCCGCAGCACCGCCGTCCTCGCCGTGCTTGCCGTCCTCGCAGCACCGCCGCCGCTCAAGAGCAGTGATTAGAAGAATCCATTCGTAAGTCCCAATCTTTTGTGAGGACAGGGACTTCTATTCATTGGCTGTAAATCCTACCGGGCCAATAGTACTGCCGCCGTTATCGAGATCGTTGTCTTAATTGGCTATAAATCGTCTCGTTTCGGTAATAAGTCAGTTTGGTTAACGGAAGGTTATCACTTCGGTTCAAGACCCGTCAGTCGCGTAAGCAACCCGCACAAGAGCGAAACCACCCGAGTCAATTATTCTGGGCCGGCAGGGTACACAGTTATACCAGCCCGCCAACAACCGACCGCCAAGTCGAAAACTTCCTTGAAACCCGGACCGAAGGTTGTCAAGAGAAGCATCCTAGAAACAAAGAAGAGTCCAGATCAATCACCTACCTGTAACTAAGCGTTAATATCACTTAATCAGTTAATAACTGCATTAGTTTATAATGTCCACCCCGATGACTTCCGATCAGCATGCACAGCTGCTGCTCTCTATGGTTGCGACTATGGAGAGACAAGCGCAGTTACTCGAAAACCTTCACAAGTCCCGACAGCTATCGGAAATCAAGCTAGAGGGTGTGAAGCTCCCAACGTATGGAGGTAGATTGGACGAATCATTCCAACTCTACAAGGAGCAAGTGGAGCAGTACTTCTTCGCAAGAGGAGTGGACTGGAAAAGCCAAGAGCTTTCACAAAGAATACTTGCCGTCTTAGGTGGAACACTGAAGCAAGGAGCTGCTCAGTGGTATGTGATGCAAAAACAGTACATCACAAACGTGGACGATTTCTTCAGCAAAGTCGAACGTGAATTCGTTCCTGCTGACTTACAAGAGCGCCTACGCGAAGATATGAACAATCTGAGAGAGCGCGATTGCAAAGATCTCCCTGATTATGTGAGCAAGTTTCGACACATAGTCACGCAAGTCCGTGAAATGAGCGATCTGGATCAGATCATGTACTTCCTACGTGGACTTACAGGTCGTACGCGAGAGGAGGTTCAATACCGTCGCTGTACAACACTATCCGAAGCTATTACGGTTGCGTTGGACTTTGACCGCTCTCATCCGCAGCGATACTCCCGAGGAAACTCGCACGATAGACCAAGGTATAGGTCGTACGAAAACAGTAGTCGATATCGATCGAACAATGGTCCAGAACCCATGGACATTAGCAACGTGCAGATTCCGTCTCGCGACGAATGCCGCCGCCGAAATTTGTGCTTTAAGTGCGGTAGACCGAATCACCGCTCCGCGCAGTGTAATAATCAAGGAACACGTAACGATAGAGGAAATAATGGTTCCGGCAGGAGTAATCAGAGGCATACAACTCGTCAGCATGTCAACAATATGGACAGCCGTGATGAGGAACAGGAAACAGTTGTTTACAATCGTGTCACGATCAATGCCGTGAAGGTCCAACAGAAGGCCAAGAGAGAACCTATTACCTTAGAGTCAAGCAGCTCTAGCTTGGACGTGCCAGCGCAGAGTCGACTACTAGTTCGTAATGGTGTCATTGGAGACAAATCGGTCAAGATTTTAATCGACTCTGGCGCGTCAACAAACCTAATCAAACCCGGTTTGGCAACAAAAGTGCTAAGCGCACAAAAGGTGCAAGCACGTCGTTCTGATGGAACGTGGACATCGAGTCAGCCCACAAAGAGAGTGGAAGATACCATTCGTATCGAAGGTATGGAGTTCCCAAAGATGCAGTTCACGGAATGGGAACTACCGGATACACATGACGTGATATTTGGTCAACCATGGTTCACCAAGTATAATCCGCAGATTGATTGGCGTACGCAACAGATTGAAGTTGCAGACAACACGAAGTTCGAAGACGTAGATGGTCCGACATTCCAAGAAAAGCTAAAAATTGGAGCCTATGATGAGATATATCACTTGAAAGTGACAAACGTTGAACAATCGGACATACCGCAGGAGTTGAAGCCTGTTCTGGACGAATACAAGGACGTATTTCCAGAACAACTCCCGAATGAAATGCCTCCAACGCGATCAGTTAATTTCGAGTTGCAAATGAAGCCTGATGCGGTTCCGAGCTCCCGTGCTCCCTTCCGTCTTTCGAAGGTCGAGCAGGACGCCCTGCAACAATTTGTAGAAGAGAATATACGGAAAGGATGGATTAAAGTATCCAATTCTCCCTGGGTCTCTAATATTTTTGGGATTCCAAAGAAAGATCCGACAACCGGAAAGTTCCCGAAACGCGCCGAATGGCTACGAAGCGGAAATTCGAAGATCCCCATTCGATGGGTGATTGACTACCGCTATGTCAATAGCATGTCAGTCGTGGCAAAAAATCCTTTGCCATTGATCGAAGAACTATTCGACCGCATGGTTGGATGCAAGTATTTCTCGCTTCTCGATCTTGCACAAGGATATCATCAAATGGTAGTGTTACCATCAAGTCAACCGTATACGGCTTTCCGAACCAAAAAAGAAACGTATCAATGGTGTGTTGCACCCATGGGTTTATCAGGAATGCCTGGTGTCTGGTCACGTCTTATGCGAACGTTGTTCGATAAGCTAGGAACATTTGTTGTCGTGTATCTGGACGACATATGTATTTTCTCCCGTACAATGGAGGACCACGTTAGTCATGTTCGCGCGGTATGCGAAGTGTTGCGCAAGGAGAAGCTTTACGCTCGACTCTCTAAATGTGCATTTGGTCGCACGGAAATCGCATTCTTGGGCACATGGTTTCCGAAGATGGTCTGCGCGTCGACCCAAAGAAGACAGATGCTATCGCAACGTTCCAAGCCCCGACGTGTCGCAAAGAGTTGCTGAGTTTTCTGGGACTAGCTGGGTATTACCGTCGATTCATCTGCAATTTTGCACGGATATCACGTCCGCTTAGAGATTTAACCAAGCAAGATACTCAATGGAACTGGGGGGAAGATCAGCAAAAAGCGTTTAACGCATTAAAACTCGCACTTCAACAGTCACCGACTTTGACGTTGCCGGACTTTACTCACCCGTTCATCGTAACAACAGATGCTTCTGGGTTTTGCATGGGTGGTGTTCTTTCGCAACGTATCAACGACAACGACCACGCCATTGCGTTTTATTCAAAACATTTTGGCCCCCACGAATTAAAATGGCCAGCCCACGAGAAAGAGCTGTTAGCCATCAAGACTGCGTTAGAAAAATGGCGTCCGTATCTCCATGGAAGACACTTTTCAGTCTATACCGACAATTCTGCGTGCAACTGGATGCTCCATCATCCAAAGGTGTCTCCCAAGATGGCACGTATGTTGACGTTCTTTTCCCAGTTTGACTTTGTCTTACATCATGTTAAAGGACGGACCAATGTCGTGGCTGACGCATTATCTCGTCCAGCCGTGTCTGGAGAGAATTCCGACGAAGCCACGGTGCAACCTCCCGATATGTCGCACGTCGTTCATGACTGTACCGATGGCTGCAATCAAGACTTCAATCTTTTGGATAGGCACATGCTTCACTCTGCCCTCATTGAGTACATTCCGGTGAATGTCTCCCATCTCTTACTCGACGTTGTAGAGTTGCGGGGGGAGAGTCGTCCGATAGAGGTCGCTCATGAGCAACGCCGAGTTTCACGATGTGCGCGCACATCTCAGCGACGAGGTGCGAAACGCGATTCAGCAAGGATATCGCAAAGAAATGTTTTCTGAAAATATTTGGAATACCAAACAGTCGAATTAAAATTTTATAATCGACAAAGGCCTTATATACCTGAAACAAGCTGATGCAATGCAACAAATATGCATTCCAGACATGCCGGAACTAAAGACACAGATTTTATACGAGTTTCATGACGCATCTACAGCAGCACATCCTGGAGTGCGCAGAACTTACATGAAGTTGAAGCAATGGTACTACTGGCCGAAGATATTTGAGACAGTGCAAAAGTACGTCGAGACATGTGAAACATGTGATCGATGAAAGTCAAACAGCCACCGAAAGAAAGGATCAATGATTCCTATCCCCATTCCGGAGGAATGCTGGGAAGTAGTGTCAGTGGACTTTATTACTGAACTTCCCGTGTCGGAAGGGTATGACGCTATTTAAGATCGTAGACAAGTTGTCAAAAAGATCGATTTATGCACCAACGCATACGACGGCAGATTCGAAAGACACCGCAAAGTTATTTTTCGACGCCGTAGTCCGTCATCACGGACTGCCGAAGGTTATTATCAGCGATAGAGATCCGAAGTTCACAGCAAACTTCTGGAAGTGTCTCATGAATATAATGGGTGTCAAACTAAGCATGACGACCGCTCATAGGGCGCAAGCAGATGGGCAAACAGAACGCCAAAACTTGGTTTTAGAAGACGCTTTACGCTGTCTGGTATCGTACAGTGAAGAAAATTGGGCCAAGCTACTTGGTACTGTAGAGTACGCGCATGCCACCTCAGTGAACGCGTCTACTAAGCTCACCCCGTTTGAGATCGATACCGGAAGAAAAGTATCCAATCTGATTTCTCATGAATACAGAGACTACGATGGTCTGGATCCACAACCCATCTCAGAGTTCGCTTCAAAGTTCGCCAAAGATCGTCAAGATCTAGTGCGTAAGGCACGAGAAAATCTAGAACAAGCCCAGGAAAGGCAAAAGAAGTATTACGATTCAAAAAGAACAAGCTTCACCTTTAACGTCGGTGACTTAGTTCTGCTGGATACCAAGAACCTACCACTCAAGACAGTTAACTCTCACACAGAGTTGAAGAAAGCGAAGCTCGCGGCCAAAAAAGTTGGACCGTTTGAGATAATCAAAATGATTAACCCGAATGTAGCTAAATTGAAGCTACCGCGAAATATGAAGAAACTACACTCATCTTTCAACGTCGACCTACTCTCACCATACAAGCCGAATGTCTCTGAGTTTGCGGGACGACCAATTCCGAAGGCATCACCAGTTATCCTAGAGTCGGACACAGGAGAAGAACTACACATCGTGGAAAAGTTGCTTCGTAGTCGTCAGCGCAGCCGCCAAAAAGAATGGCTAGTAAAATGGCATGGCCTCCCGGAGTGTGATAGTACTTGGGAGCGCGAGAAATCTATTCGCCACGTTTCGCATTGGCATCGACTAGTACAGGACTTTCGAGACCGCCAACGCGAAGTCAAGTCCGGGGAGATGTCAGGCCGCAGGGTACGTGCGACTTGATATCTCACGTACCCGGGCAACACAACCATTACATATTGGATAGTACCCGAAGTAACAGGTTACATATTGGATAGTACCTGAAGTAACAGGTTACATATTGGATAGTACAGGAAGTAACGGGCTACACAACCTGACGTAATAGGATAACGTCCCCACGAAGCTTCTAGAAAGGATAGGCTTAGATGTAGCTAAGAGTAGCGAACTAAGGACCTAAAATATCAGTTTTTAATTTACCAAGTTAAGCTCAAGCCCAACAACCGTAGTCTCACTTTTTTCCACCTCGCGCGCAATAGACCGGAAGCAATACAGCCGTGCCTCCACCGCCTCCCAAGGTCTCGCTTTCAGTGGCGTCAGAAATATCTGGTTTAATTCATTTACGCAGTGCTAGGGCACTGCCTAGACACCAAGCAGCTGACAGCAATCACGCAAGTATATCACCAAGTTCCTGTCGAAGTGCTTTTAAGTCATGTTGCTTATTGGCAGGTAGAGCTGTAAACCCTTCCCGGAATTGTAACTCTTGCATACACAGAGCCCTGCCAGCCTTTCTAATCGTGGTTTAAAGTCTGCCCGAAGCGAAGACTCACATTGCTAGAGCTCCGCCAACAGTTCAAACCAAAACGGAATCGTCACGTCACAGCAGCTCATGCAGTCCAGCAGCAAGTCTACTAAAGCTGCATCGTGCCTTCCTAGCTCCATGTTGTTGCAGCAGTTGCTCCAAATACGACTCCCCCATCTCCGTGAATTTACCTTCTCCTTTGTTTACAAAGTGCGACTGTATAAAGTGGTTTCGATAAAGTGCAAACTATGGATGCAGATTATTATGCAAAGAAGACCTTGCTGTATGCGAATGGCTAATAATGGAGCTAAAAGGTAAACCTGCTGATGCAGGTTTACCTTTATATGCAGCATAAGTTAATATTCCTACACCTGCAAGTATGTCCTGAGTCGATACACTTAATATAATTTTTCAATACAAAGGCCAAAATATGAAGCTTATTGATACAGCTGGATTGAGGAAGAGGGCTAATGTTAGCCAAAGCTTAGAAAAAATGTCTATCCTGCACCAGGTCCCACATCGATAATATGCTCTGACTCAAGCATAGTTTCATGATCATGCTCAACTCGGCTCTTAAAGCACTTTCTGCTGTTAAGTTACACGTATTATCAGAGTTTAAGGGGCAAATTATACTTTTAACAATTACATTACTTATTTCGCCGCTTTTTCCTACAAATTTGCCTTCTAAATAATATAAATTGTTGTAAATAAGCAGGCGATTTCACCACCTGAGTATTAACAAAACAAATCCAGAATCATAGACATTAATTGCTAAAAAAGTCTATTTTCTTCACGTTTCTTTATATTTTTAAAATATTGCTTTACTACCTCTACAGTACATCCTAAAATTTCAGATACTGAATTAGCGAATTAGAAGGCGGTCTAGAAAGTCTATTATCGACAAAACCTGGCAGAGGTAGGAAAGCTAGGCTATCGAGCGATTTGACATCAGAGTTTAGCGAAGCGGTAATATCACTACAGGAAGACAGGAATGGCTTGCTGATTTGCCAATTTTAGGGCTGAGGACATCCACTGCGGCTTTACCTTTTGTACGTAGTTCAGAGTCAAGAGGGATATAGAGCATTTGCCAAAAAAATGAACGAGGGCTTCTATTGCATAATTATTTAGCGAAGCGGTAATATCACTACAGGAAGACAGGAATGGTGGTAGGATAATAGGTCATCCAAAATTAAATTCAATTAATCATCATCAAGTGATGCACTGCCAACACACAGAAGTTATCACTCTAAAAAATGGTAAAGAAAAGGTACTATACCTCTGCCAGGTTTTGTCGATAATAGACTTTCTAGACCGCCTTCTTCAAATTTTCTTACCCATTGCATTATAGTTTGCCTGCTGTAGCATATCAATGCTGACACTTGATCGTAACTATTACCACCAACCGCGGTTTTACTGGACGGTTACGCTGAAATTACAAAAATTGTTTTTGATGAAGAAAAAAACGGCTTCTCCAAATTGAAGTACAACAGCTGTGTAGCGTTGATCTACAGTAAATAAGGAGCTTGTAGTTTCTTAATGTATCTCATTATCCATTTGATTTACCTGAAGCTGAAGCTGAATTAGTTTCAGGATATAATGTTGAATATTCTGCGATGGGTTTTGCTTTATTTTTTTTAGGATTTAAACTGTTAAAAATTGTTGTCTGCATCATTTCTATACCTTCATAATTATAAATATAATGATTGGTTTTGGACCTAACAATTTGAGAGGATTGTCTGTAGCAGCCTTATCTCATGTGAACGAGTCACAATATCTACTGTAACTTACTCAAATTCTAAAAAGGCGAGTTTTAGAAAGGGAAACATTATTCTGACCTTGAATTTATAAGTTGACCCCATTTACAAAAAAGGACGCAGCATTTCTAAGATTTCTAAAATAATGCTACAGTTAGTTACCGGTACTATGTAATTATTATTGTGCACACTCCTTTTTGGTAAGTCCTGATTTTGTCGCATAGACCCCACCTACCCAGCAAAGGTAGGAAGAGGATCTGGGCTTGCACGACAAACTTCCGTCAAAGTAAGTTTAAGACTAATGATCGCACCAGGTGGTGACCCTGGCAAAGATAGAAAACCCCCGGACAAGCTGGTAGTGGCGGGTAGAGGTAACACCTTGCCAATCGTAGAGCAAGGGGAGGTGACTCAACAGGACATTGATGAGATTGTGCCTGAGTCGCCGGAAGAGAAGGACCCACAGGATGATACTAAGGATCCAACCTCTATGTCGGAACAAGAGAAAGAGACGGTTATAGATCTCACGGAAGGGAAACCGGTCGAGAACAATTTGGAGGAGGGCGTCATGGAAGGAAGCGAGGAGCCTCATGTGGAGGCTAGGAAAACCAAGGACAGCGAGAACCAGCTCACAACGGGAACACCGAACACGCCAGAGGAACTGGCTATGGTACTGTCTCATACCCTGAATGAAGCAGAATTGCCCAGACCACGATTACAAACGTGGTTGGACCTGACTTGTCAGCTGTTCCAAATGTCATACGCAGCCATAAAACGGACACAAAGAGGAGGTAAACAAGCGGATGGTCTGAAAGTCAAGTTGTCAAACCCGGAACTGGAACGTTTAATTGATTTATTCGAGTTGTTGGTTGTTAAGCACAAACTCAGCTGGAAGGTGTGGTTCCAAAAAGCGCTAGATGCTCGGCAACTAGCACTAAAACTCAACAAACCACTTGTCACAATCCTTGCCCGAAAAATAGGTAGTTGTCAAGTGGAAGTAGAGGTCAAAGGACAAAGTGTGTTGGAAGGATGGCTTCATAAAGTAACGGGGCAAAAAGAGGCAGCGGCAAAGGTAAAGCCTAGGTACACTGCTTATTTATTCAATCCGGCTGTTTATTCACCAGAGAGAACAGCCTTATTGACTAAAGTGTGCGAAAAAGAGTGGAGTGGTAAGGATAAGCAGAAATTCCGAGACGGAAGCCCAGAAGAATGGGAAATAGTTAAAGGTCTAGCAGAAGGAACGATTTTATCGCGCATGTTGCCACAATTCCTACGGCAAATCATGACATCTAACGATCGGTTACGGTTAATTTTAACGATTAGAGTAAGAGTTGAAGGCTGCTTAATAATGGATTTACAGGGAGAAGCAGCGATTAAAAAGGCATTCCAGAGTACTAAGAGCCTGCAGGAGAGTATAGCAACAGCGGCGACGGCAAGGGGATTAGCTAATGAGAAGCTCTGGGAAATGCTTGGAAAGGTCAAGTCGATCAGCTACAATCAGTCAGACCATTGCCTGCACTTGCACTTCCTAACACGAGAAATAGCAAAACGATATGAAGAGCTGAGGGTTCCATATCATAAACAAATCCACGCACTGCGTAACTTACATGCGAAAGAGACAAGTGACGAACCGGTATGGTCTAGGAAAGTTTCAGGGGGGAGCTCGGGCTTGGGCTTAAGACCGGATTACGCCATCATCATGAGGAATGTCACACGCAACATAGACATCATGAGGCTGCACGGATACCTTCAATCAATCATCACTGTGGACTTTCGTTTCGAAGAATTGGATTCGGGGGGGCCATTATCAGCAACTTCATTAGACTGGGAAATCGTCATCGCGGCTAGTGGCTGCCCCAAGAAGCTGAGGGATGTGTGGAGAGTGATGTGGTGTGGTAATATCTTGACGCTGGAACACCCTAACACGAGAGGAAAGATTCACTGCCTTAGATGTGGAGAAGCGGGTCATCAAATCAGGAGTTGTACGATTGCAGAGAAGAGGCTACAGGAAGAGCACTGTCTTGCGATTTCGGTGGAAGATGCGGAACTCATCGAAACACCAGAACCCATATTCGACAGCATGGAGACTTTAATCAAGGAAGTTCGTGAGCATTGTGACGAACAGGATGCGCTGTTAAGCAAACGGAGGTTAAAAGATCAGGAAAATCAGGTAGCCAGTACCTTGAAGGATAATCAGCCGATACAACCAGAGGTACAGAAACAGCAGGACACAACACCGGCCCCCGCGACGGTGAAGGCCGAACAGGAAGGCCCTTCTCCAGCAAAGGGGCACGAGGCAGACACAGGTACAGGTGCGACCGAGTGGATGGTTGTCACTAAAAGAAGAAATGGGACACCAGCCCGAGGGAGGCAACAAGAAAACAGTGAGATGGGAAACAGTAAGCAGAACCAACCGTTACGTGCGACAGCAAAGGCAGAAGCACAAATTAACGGTAACAGTAAGCGAAAGGAGGAGGTCCCAAAAGAGGATAGTGCAAGTGAACCGATTGACAAAACCATAAAAACTGAACCGGTACCGGAACCAAAACCGGTAAAAACTAAAAATGTGGTGGTATCCAAAGATAAAAATCGGGGTACAGTAGGAGCGCAACGCGGCTACCAGGATAACTCCGATGTGTTGATAGTGGAGGCGCGAGTGAAAGCCGAGTTAGGGAAGTTGAGCATGACCTTGAATCAAGCTGAAGGACCGCTACAGCCGTTCCCGTGGGAGGCAGAGCCGGAGGTAAAAATTCAGGTGGGCAACATCAATGACGCACTACTGGCCATGGGGCTGCAACAAGTGAGGACACCAGCGACGGGGAACTGCCAAGCATATAGCGTCGTACAAGCACTTTTCAACTCATCACTTGAAGAAAGCCCAAAAATTTTGGAACAAGCAACGGCGTGGATAAAAAAGGGTGGAGCAGCAAGGGGTATGTCAGACTTCAAGGCTAAGTTTCCAGCGGGGGTGCGCAAGCAGACGTTACGAAGTCTAGGCAGAGGGTATGAAAAGATGGCAGCGAAACAATCGGAGGTGGAGTTTAAGCAGTATTTGCAGGATTATGGAAACAGTCCGTCCGAGTTGGAAGCGACGGTGAGCAGTCAGAACTGGGGTAGTAACGATACTCTAATCTGCCTAGGAACGCTCCTTCAAAGACACATTTTTGTGATCAGCAAGGATTTGGTGAGCGGTAAACCTGGGGTTATTCACTTCTCACCAGAAATCAGGGTGCATCAAAGGCGCAAAATCGCCACCTGCGGCGAATTCCCCATGTCTTTAGAACAAGGCGTTAAGGAAGTGATCAAGATGAAAAATGCGGTAAAGGAAGGTAAAGGTAAGTTACCCCTGGTACTACATTTTGAAAACATTCACTACCACGCCTATATACACGGATGGAGGTCAACTGAAGGAACGAATACGGAGGCACCAGTACAGCAGGATGTGGTAATGTATGACGCAGGTGGACTAGGTGGATCAAACAAGCGGATGCGAGAAGGGGAAAAAACGATGGATCCGGGGGGGCAACTGGTAAACGTCCCCACGGATTGGTCGCCAGGAAAAGTAATTCGAGGGCAAGTGGAACAGCTACTCAAGGAAGGGGACGCACGGCACCATGGGTTAATACATTTTCTGGTGGAAACCGCCATGTATTTGCCAGAACACAGGCAAGCAGAACTACTCCAAGCAGACATGGCGCAAGAGTCGGTATGCAAACTACTGGCACAACGATACAATATACCAGCGGAGATTCTAACAGAGTGGTATAACACCACACAAGGAACGTTGGCGTTAACAGATCAGTCGGGTCACAGACAAGAGGAGGGGTCACCAGGTTTAAGAGGGCAACAACGGAACGACATCAAGGAAATTGAGCAAATCACAGATGCAGAGCAGCAGCGGTCGCGAAAAAAGCGCGCAGTAGACGAACCTTTCCAGTCTTCCAAGGAAGAAGTGACTACAGGCACAGAGTCGGTGCAGCGGGATCAATTTGCAGCAGGTCGCGTGGAAAACATGGATACAGAACCCATCAGGGGAACTGAGTCCCTAGCGGAGCAAGTATGGAACGCGATGGGGAAGGTGTGGCCACACCAACAGGTGGCACCATTTCCTACAGTCAATGCGGCGACTGATGTATGGCTGAAGGCCGCGAAGAAGGACGGCCTGGCGTTAGCACAGCTGTTGGAATACAGCGACAAACCGCACATCATAATCCGGACAATCAGCAACGAAGTGATTACAGAAATTGCGAAGGAATGGAGACGTCAATTTTGGGAGGAGTTGATCACCTTAGGAACCTCGACTGGAGCGCAATCAGAAGGGGAAAATTTCCTGACGGGATGGGCGGAGAGTGTGAGTATACTAGTGGACGAAAAACAACGAGAAGTGTTACGAGCTAGTAGCCAACATTGGAAGACACTCAAGGAGCTCAACTATTGCAACAACCCGTTGTGGCAGCTGTGTGGACCACACAGGTACCAAAAATTTGCTCTGACGGCTCTGTGCGCTTTTGTATACAGTAAACAACTCGCAGCAATCATTGGAGAAGCCGCTCTCCCGAAAGACCCAATCTGGGTGAAGATCAGACGTTACCAGACAGCCCGAGTGCGAATATCGGGTTTTGGCGTGATAGCCAAACGGCTGGAGGAAGACAATAATTCTGCATGGATGGACATGACAGATTATTTCCTAACAACTCTAACTAACGTTTCTCTGAACGACAGGGAACCCGAATACGTGGATATGGATCAGA
>MIQA02003012.1:0-11954 GCA_001887855.2 Sclerospora graminicola | reverse complement strand
ACGGCGAGATTCGTCTGTGGGACCCGCTGACCGGTAAGCAGATCGGTCAGCCCATGAAGGGCCACCAACAATGGGTTAATTCACTAACCTGGGAACCAATGCATCGAAATAATACTTGTGAGCGGTTCGCTAGTTCCTCAAAGAATGGATCGATTAAAGTATGGACTGCTCGTACGAGACGTTCCGTTGCCTCGGTGTCGGGTCATACGGACTCTATTCCAATAATAGGGTCCTCTTAAGTGAAAGAATAGATTTTAAACTGAGAACTTTTTTGCAGTCGACAACCAACAGACAAATAAACGTTATTGCTATACAAAAGCAAATTGAAGCCCTTATTATTACTAAAGAAAAAAAAATTTTTTTGTTTCATACACGTTCGGTTTTACATTTGTTTTGCTCATCTGATTCAGAATTGTTCATTAAATGTGTGTTTCCCATCTCAATATGAGTTGTACATTCCCTTAGCTGTTGCGCATTTCTTCGATAATCAGCAAAAACCAAACTATTACGCATTATAGTAAGGTTATCGAATAAAGGAGTCAATACTGCATTTATTCAGCGTATCAAAAGTATGAAGTTAATTGCACAATTACGTTTTCTTTGTCCAAAAATTCTGTTCTCAAAAGGGATTGTTACTATTGCGAATGGGGTCTATTATATTAGATTATAGTGTAATAAAAGCATTAAATCGTATCGACTCCATAAAAATCAGAGGAAAGAGCAGAAGCTTCAATAACGTACCTTAATTGACTGCTTGACAGTGCCCTCGCAGCTCTTAGCTTTTGCATTTTTGGTGACTACACCCCTTAAGTCGATCATTTTTGAATGCCTGATTTGCACAAAAAAATCGTCAAATGCAGAGAAGATATTGTCAGCTTTTGAGGAGAAATCGTTGCACTCCCTTTGGCTGCAAATACGGTTAAAAATGACGGACCTGTGCGCATTCATTCTATACGGTACGCTGTACCTACTTTATGATACAGGGGTGTGCACCTAGTGGGTCCCATTATATAATATAACGTTAATTGAATTTTGTGTGCTTTCTTGTTTTGTAATTGGATACAGCCAATCCAATTATAACTAAAAGTGTCAAGGTTAATGATAACCTTAACGTTCAGGTTAAGGTCGCGTCAGGTTATTTGTCTTCTCTACCTGATTTAACGAATTGTAGGTAAAGGTGGTTCCTTTGTTATCCTTCAGGCTGAAATTTGACCATGCCAAACTCTAGCACTGTAATGCTGCATGTGTCCACCCGTTCCTAAACTGCAGGGGTGATTTGTCAGTGTGGTATAAAGATTAGCAAATTCACTATCACGTAGCATGCCGCAAAAGAATTTTAGCTCTGACACTATGTGCGAGATTAACTGTAAATTGGACGATTTGCTCGAGAAAAAAACAGCTCAAATGGTTCATTGATGGAGCAGATTTGGAAGACTGCAAACCGGTAACTTTAAACTGTTAATAGCAGTCTATTAGGGGAGATGTTATTCGCACCCCCCTTTTGGATATTCGCCCCCCTCCCTGTACCATAAAAAAGGTATAACGTACCGGGGTGTAGATGGATCGACTCTGGATATTATGCTGCTCAATGGTTGAGTCAACTTCAACTGACAGCTCGTCTAGTGACAACAAGAGCAGATAGACTCTACTTTCGATTGCCAAAGCACCAACTTCCACGATTCCATATCAATCTATGGTTGTGAACTGGATGGAACATGATACGCGCGACGCCGTTCGATGAGACATGTCAAGAGTCGCGACTACATTTACGTCGAAAAAGTGACCGGTATAAAGATCAAACAATCTTCGCTAGGATACCGTCTTTTGCATTCCGTCGATTCTCATCAACTCATGCCTTGGATGGGAGTCCAGGCGCCAAGTTGTTGGTATGCTATTTCTTCTGTTTAGAGAATGAGTCGCTCTACATGTTGGAAATGATGAATTCCATTTCTTATGGTGTTCGTCAATTGATTATACCTCGTTTAATTAAAAGCCTGAGACCAAGACAAAATTTTCGCTGTAGGGAAACTGCACTCTTTTTCGGTGGCACCAACCAACCACAGGACGAATCAGCTATAAAGATGCTACGAACTTTTCACTTAGTGTTGTCATTTATCATAGGAATTAGGCTATATGTATCTCAAAGTTGTCGCCTGCTCCCCGCACGGTAACTTTAAAAACTTTAACAGAGTGTACATGTATACCGGCTTTCAAAGTTGATGAATGAAGTGATCGAGCTGCTGACGGTTGAATACTCTTTGGCTTTTGTTACTACAGGTGTTTGCTTCGGCCACTAGATGGCTCTTTGGCATGCTGTCATCATCCTCTGAAGACGAAGACGATGCGGCCACGAATTATCCGATTCGTCGTCCGATTCAGACTTGTCCTCCTCACTACTCTCTCCTTCTGATTCATCACTGCTGTCTTCCGACTTCGACGATGCTGAGGTGAATCGTTCCACTCTCTTTTGCTGCAGAAACGTCTGCTTTTTTCATGGTACAATATACCTAGTTTATGGTACAGGGGTGCGAATAACATCTCCCGTCTATTAGTCAATTGGGGGTGTTTATAATCACCCCCAAAACCATAGACTCACCCCCAATATGCAGTAGAACCCATATTAGCTACGATAAAAACGAACAAAATACACAGCCAGATGTTTTAAAGGAAGGATACAAAAGAATTACTTGAAGTATTACGCAAATAGATATGTGCTGTTATTCATACTCGAGGAATTTCAATTTCTGGACTTAGAAACAGGTCATGGTTAAGTATTTACTTCAAGTCGACATTTATTACTTTTCCATCGGGATAGCTTCCGACTCTACGGCCGGACTTGTGGTGTTGCTGCTGTTTCTGCCGTTCAAGTGTGGTGGAGTCGATTTCCAAATCCATGACCGAAGTCTTGGGTGGAATCCGGATACCCACTGGCCCGGACGACCGACTATCGGAGGGGGTACTCCGTTGATCCTGATCAGCATCAGAATCAGATGAATCACCATTATGGTGACTGATCTGATCCTCCCGGTCATCTGGCCGGTCGTCATGCGCGTCAGGATCTATGTTCAACTTCATCTCCCCTTGTGTACCCGTTGATCGGGGGTGGTTACACTCACTCAGGTGGACTCGGTGACGAAAACGATGATCTTGATCAGATCGGAGGGGATGACCTTCTCGAGACGGGGGGTGTCCTCGGGTGGAAATCTTCACCGAAGAACGGGTTGGGGTCGATTCTTAATCAGTATCTAGGCACTGATCGGGAAAGTTCGTCCGATCAGACCAGCCAATGAGAGAGAGATAATAAGAAACCATAGAAAACGCGATCAAACCACGATCTTCCAAAGTAATCCACAAACGTTATCTCCACAAAACCTTTTCCAATATTAATAACGTGTTCTAAACACGTGCGCGTGGGCGGTGAGGCTTGATCACCTAAACAAACCCGTCGGGGGTCTTCCGGTAAGCCAAAAATGCGTCTAAGCGTGTCTTAACCGGGAATTAAGTTGAGCAAGAGGGGACTAGTTAACCCTGTGCTCCCAATGACCGCAACACGTGGCGGAGCGACTCTTTGCTTAGGGGGGAAATCAAAACCTGTTATTATATATGCAATGTCCTATACCTAGTGTACCATACACCAACTCATGCCTGATTTATACTTCGACCCTGTTCACTTCGTCGCACGGTTGCATAGCACCACCTTACCCATCCTGGCTGCACCTTCAAGCTGATCTGTACCACTTCTGTCCTGATCACGGCCGGACTTCTATAACGATCTTCAACCATCCCGATCTTTCGATAAACAACTTGGAAACCACTTCAGATCTGCCCTTCTGACACTTGTTCACTTCATATCCAGCCCGACTTAACTGAGAACTTCACCTGCCTTCGCGTCTGAACGCCGGTTTGAGGCTGATCAGCCCCGATCATGATCGGCGTAGCGATCAGCCGAGTGATCGGGCAGTGATCAGGGCGATCAGCCCTTGATCACTTCGGAAACTCTCTGTGTAACAGGGTTGCTGTCACGCGGCTTACACTGTAAGTTGCAATGAGGAAGCGTGCAAATTGTGTTGGACCAAATGTAATTTGGTCCTTCTTAGTTTACTTTAAATAAACTCAGATAGGAAAATAATTAATGTATTAATTAACTATCGATTAAGTATATATATATTAATATATATACACTTAGGGACGTGAGTGCTAGAAGGTAAGTTTAAGAGTGAATATATTTATGGTTGGTTAAGAGCTAACTAGTATAATTAGACCTAGACTAATCATAGTAACATGTAGTATAAAACTGATCTTAATGATATTTTTATCATTAGATGACTTGTCAGATTCAATTATATCAGAATCTGTTCTCAAAGGTGGATTATGACAACTTATAATCCAATGTTCACAATTTCATGTATAACGACTGAAATTGAACTGTGATATTTCTATTCAAATATCACTTATGTAATGGTACCCCATTACATCACCCCCCACTCAAGCTGGTTGGCCAATAATATATCGTAATATTGGCCAATCGAGTGGTGGCACTTGTTGGTCATAACGATATTCAGTTATAACTCATCTTGACCAAAAGTAATCTAATGGTCAGCAAACGCAGCGGCGCTCTTACGAGCACTGCTGATACTTCGAAAACAGACATCACTTCTGCATCGCATGCGGAGGTGTCGTCGAATGCCGACGCTTCGAACGTAGCGTCGAGGCGCAAGGCAAATTCAAAAGACCGCTTGTCTCTCGTGGCAGACGCTGTGGAAGCAGTGTCTAAGCGAGGGCGGGGAGACGTCGCGAATGCAGCGTCTTCCGCGTCTCCACCTGCCGCAAGGCGGGTGCCAAAGAAGAAGTTTAACGACATCTTCGGAGAGTCATCTAACTCCGAGCATTAGGGCGAGGACGATACCGTCCCTGTCAGCAACTCTAGTGGGGTTAAGACCACCAGGACCGTTTCGCCGTTAAGTGATGGCGAAGTGGCTTCTGACGCCGTCGATTACGACAGCGACAATTCGATGAGGCGGTGGCATGAGGAACGTAGGGCTCCTCCTGGACCTCGTCATTCGCCAGGTCGTAGCGAAGACGACTTTGAGGTGGCAGGTGGTGCCCCACCCGCCAAGAAACATCGTGCGGAAGCGGCCTACACTGCTTCCGATTCACTGTGTCGTGTGGAACGTTATGTTCCGTACGAAGTGGGGTTTTGGACCCCCGCATGGGCTCTTGCCTATGATAGTGGTGGGCATGTCAAACGTGATTGTCAATACCCACTGTTTGACATTAATGCCCTTGACGATTGCGAGGACCTTTGCAACCGTCATTTCGATCGTAGTACTGACGATAGACGTCGGTACTTCATCGACCTTTTCTACCAGGCTCGTCACTACACGAACCGGAAAGGGTCGCAAAAGAATAAGGACGACAAAGACGCCCTTACTCAGAGTTGGAATGCCTTTGTTGAAAATTACAACAAAGATCCCGATAGGTATGTGAATAAGGTTCACGCAAACCGCGAGCGCTTCTTAAAGTACTCGATTTCAGGTAAAATGGAGTATATCCATTTCACTTGTATTAAAGAGGGTTTCTCTTGTGGGGTTCCTTCGAGCATGAAGTGCCCGTGTTGTCCCCCTGGAGCTCCTCGTCTGACCGAAAAGGAGCTAAGAGGGTACCGAGGTTTCTCAGTACCCGCTGAGGTTAAGTGCTTTGTCGACGCTCTTAAGGCATCGGGAGCTGCTTCGCAGGCATCAGCACCTAGTGTGGGCGTGCCGCCCTCATCAACACTTAGTGTTGACGCTTCTTTTGAGTTCGAGGAGAAGTATCCTTCTCGAACTCACGCAGGAGGTCAGGGGCATCCGCCCTCAACACCTCGATCGGTTCCCAAGAGTCAAACTCTTGGGAATATCCCAGCCAACGCACCAAGTACTCGGTACGCTGCCCCTTCTTATAGGGAACCGAGCGCTTCGAAAGCAAGCGCTCGAGAATGTAGCGCTTGTTCCCCTGACTATCAATCAGGGGCGGCGGGGGTTGATAATTCCCTCGGCGCTGTTGTTGCGGCGCATGGCCATCAGCTCCGCAACCTTGAGAAGCACTGTGACGCTTTGAGCGAGGACATGTGCCACTCGATGAAAACGTATCGTTATCATCGGGACGAGATTCGTGAGATTCTCGATGCGCAAGTCGTGATGCAGAAGAAGAGTGATCTTCTGATGCTTGACGTTGACCGTCTAAAGTCGGAGGTGGAAACTCTCCAGGCTCTCCAGGCTTCCCACCAGCGGTTGGAGGCCGACTACAAGTCTCTCTTGGGAGACTTGAAGAAGCACGGCATTCGCCGTGGTGATGCGTCTCGTCCGTAGACGATCGGTATGGTTTGAGTCTCCCAACGTAAAACGTTGGGTGGAGGCGCATGGCCGCGGGAATGTCTAAGGTATAGGCATTCCCTTTAACCCCTTGGACCTTAAAGGGCCCAATGAATTTAGGGAGCAACTTCCGTGTAGGGAAGTTGCTTATTGCATGTGTAGGCAGATTAGTTGTAGATAACATAACTAATTCACCTTTTTCAAAAGAATTTGTGTTCTTCCGTCCATTTTTGTCTGCATTCTGCTTTTGCTTATCAAAAGCGGAAGCAAGCGCGTCTTTCACATAGCGTATTACAGCTTGACGTTGTAATACGAATTCATCTACTGCTTTGTTGGCAGTGGATGGGTTGTTTTCAGTGTCAGCAGCCATTGCTGCCGACACATATTCCGCATAAGCGGTTTCGGTTTGCGAAACTGCTTGAGTTTCTTCTGTATTAACAGTAGAAGACTCATCATTTTCTTCACAAGTTGCAGCTGCAGCTTGTGTATCGACTCGCTTTGAATTTGAGCGGGTCCCTCCCCCACTTAGATTTGGCGTACCGCCAAGTAAAGCCGGGGTTCGTGGATGCCGTAAGACATCCACGTAAAACGGTGTGTGCTTGGTAGAAGCATGCACCGAGTTGTTTATAGCAAACTCAGTGAGTGGCAAATAGTCACTCCACTGCTCGAAGGCATGCGCGCATGAACGCAGCATGTCGCCGAGAACGTTAACGCGCTCAGTCTGCCCATCCGTTTCCGGATGGTCCGCGGTTGACATCTTCAACTGCGTACCCAATAACGAGAACGTTTCTTGCCAGAAACGTCCTGTAAATCTTGGATCACGGTCCGAGACTATGTTTTCCGGCATTCCGTGTAAACGGAATACCGTGTCAACGAATATCCGCGCCGTTTGCGCAGCGGTGACATTCGCTGACACTGCAGCAAGATGAACCATCTTACTGAAACGGTCTACAAAGACCACTATGCCTGTTTTCCGACTGTGATCAGCCGGAAGACCAAAGATAAAATCCATGGAAATGGACTTCCAACACTCTGTCGGAACCGGCAGAGATTGGAGGGGAGCCTGCGCGGACTGTGCAGGCTTGACGCGTTGGCATATCTCGCAAGCGCGGACGTACTTACGTACCCATTTATATTGGTAACGCCAGTAGAAATCGCGTGCGAGAAAAGCATACGTCTTCTCTCGACCTTGATGCCCCGAGATCGGTGCATCATGGTACTCAAACAAAATTTGATGTTTGAGGTCATCGTCGTTTGGAACGACAATGCGATTAACATCATCTTGGTCTGTGCTGTAAAGCAACAGACCATCGTGCAATTGATAACGATGCACGCATGCGCGAAGGAACTCTGGAAGTTCCTTGCGCTTCCGATCAGATTGATCACTTAAGTAATCCATCAGTAGGCGAGTTTCCTCGTCCGTTTCGTACGCTTGACGTACTTGTCGCACAAGTGGCGACGACAGAGCAGTGCAACGTATTGCGTTTGCACTGGTTGCTTCGATTACGGACGATTTCGTCTCGTAATCGGGGCGTCGTGATAGCGCAATCGCTACCACGTTTAGCTTTCCCGGTTTATACTCACCCGTGAAGTTGTATTCTGCAAAGAATGATAGCCAACGTGCCATTCTTTGAGAGATGTGCGGCGAATTCACGGCCGTGCGTAGCGACGCATGGTCCGTGTAAACCACGAAGGGTCTATCTCCTAAGAGATAGATCCTAAACTTCGCCAGTGCATACTTCATGACAAGGAGTTCCTTGTCATGCACCGGATAGTTGCGTTCGGCTGGGCGCAGCTGACGCGATTGGTAATAAATCACGCGATCACGATCATCGTGATCACGTTGCATCAAGGCGCAGCCGATGGCGAAATCGCTCGCGTCGCAAACGACGTGAAACGGTCGCTCGTTGTCGGCGATTGCCAAAACGGGAGCCTCAGTCAAGCTACGCTTGACTGCATCAAACGCATCTTGGCACTGGGTATCCCAGCGCCATTCGATATCTTTCTTCAATAATTGAGAAAGAGGTCGGATCAGACCGGCATAGTTGCACGAATATTTGTGCAAGTATGTCGCCAGTCCGAGGAACTTTCGAAGTTCCTTGACGTTAGTTGGCGGAGGCCATTCAACGATCACCCTGATCATTTCTGGATCGGGGCGTACCCCATTCTTGCCTACAAAGCAGCCAAGAACGGGTATCTCGGGTGCACCAAAGGTGCACTCTTTAAGTTCGCATAGAGCTTGTGCTTGCGCATAAGCTCTAACACCTGACGTAGATGTTCTTTATGAATATCTACATCAGTTTTGCCATGTTCAGCCTTGCTATGGATGAACACGTCATCAAAGTAACTCGGCGCGAACTCTCGCACCGGGCGCAATAGATGTGTGACGCATCTGTTGAAGGTAGCAGGGGCATTTCGAAGCCCCTGTGGCATCACAAGCCACTCCCAAAGCATACCGCTTGGGGTGCTTACAGCCGTGAGAGGAATATCTTTCTCACGCATAAGGATTTGGTAGACACCATCCCTTAAGTCGAGAGCACTGAAAACGGTGCTCCCGCTCATGCCATCGATGATGACGTCTTTCCTCGGTATCGGCGTTTGCGCCGGTACCGTTGCTGCGTTCAGCTTATTGAAAGCGTGAACGATTCTCCACCCACCAGTGGACTTCTTAACGCAAAAGGTGGGGCTGGAGTGCGGAGAGGTAGACTCTCGCACATGCCCTGCCTTACGACGAGTTTCGAAGAACTCATCGATTGCTTTTACTTGATCGCGCGGCAATGGCCATTGCCGCGTGACACAGTACTTCGTGCCGGGGACGAGATCGATTTCGTGTCTCGTTCCTTTATCCTTGGGAAGCTCACAAGGTACTTCTTCTGGGAATACGTCAGCGTATTCCCAAAGTACTTCGTAGTACGGGGAAGTCGCCTTAAGCGACTCCCAACTCTGCGCTTCAAAGCGCTGGACTTTGGTTTGATCACTGGGAACGGGTTCGTTCTCAGTGTTATTTCCATTGGGAACGAGTTCGTTCCCGCTGGCTTCTAATTGTAAAGTGGATATTCGCTCACGAATATCCACCACCTCATCAGATGCGACAATGACGCAGATCTGTTCGATCTGATCATTTCGCAAGTTCTTTACGAACTTCTTCCCTGGAAGAGCCATCATCTCTGAACTTAGGTTCGGAGGGTTCTCAAGTGTGAGAGACTGGGTAGCTAATCCGGTCTCTGTCTGCGTCAGGACGTTGATCGTCTCGACGGACACAGCTGCTAGATCAGACACACTTGTCCGATCTGTGACACGGTGATCATCACTCGTGCACAAGGCCTTCTCTTCATGGTGACCACTGTCTACCATGTTGTTCATGCACTCTCGACTGTTCTTAGTCGTGAGTTCTTTATTTTCGACACGGAAGTCATTTGCTTCCGTGACGGTTTCATTCTTTTCACGGTGGGTGTTTCCCACCGCGTGCGCATTCTCTATACCACGACCGTCATCGGTTGTAGTAGTAACTTCAACACGGGAGTGCTTTGCGCCCGTGTTGCACACATCAGTGACACGCAACGACTCGTTCGTCGCGCGTTCGCGTCCCTCTGGACTCTGATCAGCGGGTGTACCATCCGCTGATCTAGTCGGATTAGATCTGGTGGTGCCATCGCTATCCACCAGGCTATCTGACGCTGCGGTTGTATCATGAGATACAGCCGGATTACTCACAGGGTGATCAGATCCTGTGAGACCGCCGCAGTCGATCGACAGGTTAACCCAGTCGATCGTTGGTTGATGCTTGGACATCCAAGGGATGCCCAAGATGACATCGAACTTGTCATCAAGATCGAGGACGATGTATTCATCCTCGAACGATAGTTCGTCTAACTCGAGGCGTGTTCGAATAACACGCTTCGGTATAGTCACAGTTGCACCTGTTGCTAACCGGACTGATAACATGCTTCTTGGAGATTCAATCTCCTCGAAGTTCAACGACGTTAGTACCTCAGTTCTAACGAAATTGTTTGACGCTCCTGTGTCAAACAGAGCACGCATGGGGACATCGTTTCCATGTGGCCTAACTTCAAGGGTGATGAGAGGTTTCTCTTCACCCTGCACACGTTGACAGGACATAGTCCCGTCTGGGGCTATTATCCTCACATGCCCGATGTCGGCATGCGAGATAACCCGTCCAGTAGGGCACCCCGCCCCTACTGGTTGTTCACGTTTTTTGCATCAACAGAGGGTTGCCCCTGTTGATGTCGCTTGCCAGCAGACTGTCCAGTCCGCTGACTGCGTGGTGCCGGACGCGGCGCCATACATTCATGGGCGTAATGGCCCATTTTCGCGCATCGATTGCAGCGAAGGAACTTCTTGTTTTTCGGTTGCCTCGGAGTCGAGGCGACCGCAACTGATAGATCCATAGGTTCTGGACCTCCTCCGCCCGCATTATGACGCGGATTCGGGTGTCTCGGGACGAAGTGTGAACTTCGTCTCGATTGGAAGTTTTGGTTATTATTATTAACATGCTGTATTGGCGGCATGTTAAAGTCGAAAGGCGCTTGCGCTTTCCGACTAACCCCAGCATGCGCTGCTGAGCGACGCATGCTGAACTCCTCCCGGATGCTTTGGTCTATAGCATCGCTCAGAGTCTTCGGGGGAACCCGGTAAAGACTCTGTTTGATGGGACCGTCATTCAGTCCCTTCATGAAGGCGGTGACCTGCATGGCAGGAGGCACCGGTTCATATACAATATTTGACAATAAATATTGTATTTTCTGAGCGTACGCATGTAGGCTCAACTTGCCCTGCCTGAGTTCCATGAACTCTTCACGGCAGCTAAGCTCCATTTCTGGGGCTTCAAAGTTGTGCTTTAGCTCAGCTTTTAATGACTGATATGTCAAAAACGCAGTTCCATCAGTGGATCTGCGGCTCATCGCCCATGCCCTGGCGCGACCGCCTAGGCATGTGGTGGCGAAATAAGCTTGTGAACGCGGGTCCACAATCTTCTGCGCAGTGATAGCATCCTCTACCTCTGCGAACCACCTACGAAGAGGTTCGCCCCCTTCGCCAGTAAAGGGCGGAATCCGTGCCTTTACTACTTCAACGCTCGCACTAGATGCGGGCGCGTTGTTGTTGTCGCCGGCTGAGAGCGCAACAGAGCATGACGCCCCTGATGGTCGACATACAATCTCTTGAAACGGTTAACCGTTTCTAGGGCATCCTCCGAGGATTTGCCACGGAGGAGAGTGATGATTTCGGGCCCTATGGTCCTAATCATCTCGGTCAATGTGACCGAAGCACTCGGTGACCAGTTAGGAAAGTTTTCCGTAACTAGGTCGTGCGCGAGCTGGCGCTCACGCTCACGTTCACTGGCTGTTGTCATGACAGCTAGTGGCTCTTAAACCTTCGAACTGCTAGTTAACTAGCGGAACGTGTCAAAAGTGGTCGTTAGGACGGACCACAAAGTGCTACCAGGTGTAACAGGGCTGCTGTTACGCGGCTTACACTGTAACTTGCAATGAGGAAGCGTGCAAATTTGTGTTGGACCAAATGTAATTTGGTCCTCCTTAGTTTACTTTAAATAAACCTAGGTAGATAAGTAATAATGTATTAACT